>OMNV01001282.1:78482-150550 GCA_900303265.1 Brotula barbata | reverse complement strand
GTATAGACATTATGTGGTAGTTAACATAACATTACTCATTACAGTTCTGCCCTACGTGCTTATGTTTGAATGAGAAAGATAATTTTTTAACATGTTGGAGAAATTCAATGTGCGGATGGTAGATATTAATTTTTTACCAATTTCCTAAGCATCGTTTTCAGTTTCAGCTGAGGTTGTCTCAAAAATACCTGCCTTGTTGACAGAGCGTTCTCCTTTAATCTCGCCCTTCCTCCCCTGTTTGAGCCCAAATGCTTCAAACGGATCAACAAGCAGCACAAATGTAAACCAGATTCTCCGTGTTTTGACAGTGGACATGCTAAAGGGGATTATGGCACATGGCCATTCTTCCTGATAGCCTTGTTAGCATTCATACATGCTAATGACTGGGTTTAGGATGCACGGATGGTTAGGCAAAGACAAGTAGGCTGAATGTTGACGTTGTAATGAGCCTGCAGGCTGAGAAGAGAGACTCAGAGATTGGAAGCTGTTTGGAGTGAAGGAGTCGCCTACAGGCTGAACAACTTCCACATAAACATAAGCACCTGCTGTCATCATGGAAAGCGGCACAGAAGTATCTGAATTTTGATATTTGCATGTATAACCTACATGCGTGTAAAATTCATACCTGAATGAAGAGTTGTTTGTGATGCTGGTATTTCTGTGTTAAGTTTACAGTAAACAAAATCATCCAAAACCAGTGACAGATTCCACTAGACAACCAGAAAACAAAAGTTGGCAATTATGAGCCAGATTTCCTAAAAATAAGTGGAAAAAAATATATAAAAAGTTAAAAGCAGCTGTTTTTATTTTATTATACTTTCTAACTTCTGCATGGAAGTAACATTCCCAGATTTGATTATAGTCTCAGAAAATGTAAGACAAATATGAAGAAAAATATGAAATCATGGGTAAAAATCTGTCAATATGGCAAGCAGAGGGTTTCTTAAATGAAAGAATAGACATATGCACACACACACAAAGAAAGACAATGCCCACGCACACCCTAACATTACAGACATCTATCCAACTCCTGCTGTGAAAGGAGTGTCTCTGTCTCTCTATCTACACCTCTGTCCACCCTGATCTGAACCTGAATCAGAGAGCAGTGTAAACATCCAGGTCTCAGGTCTGAGCTGGACCATTCAGACGGCACAGGGCCCCCAACCCAAAACTCCAGCCTGCACATTCCCCCATGTCACTCACACACCACAACAATGCCGTCTTTGTCAGCCCATGATTGATGACACTCAGGAATTTCATTCATGACCGCTCCGTGTTTTAGGGTTACCGTGACGACCAGGTGGCAACAGAGCACACCAAGAGTATTGAGTTTCCCAACCTTGATCACAGGGGGAGGAGGAAGAAAAAAAAAGGAGAAGTAACAACGGAGGGGTCACTGTAGAACTTAAACAAACAGTCATTGCTGTTATCTTCCAAGATAAGCTCTGGGAATGATCTTGTTGATTGTTCACAGGTCTAGTCAAAGCTGAGCTCACCATATGATGTTCCACACAGATGACATTTTCACATGATATTCAGGACTGTTTATTGATGTTGATATAGACCGTAAAAGTTTTTAAGATCATTTGTTTAGGGTTCGACATTTTGGTGCTGGGTCAGTTTTGCACAGCTGGAGTAACTATCTCACAAAAATAAGTATGCAAAAGTGGTTTTACTCTGTAAGGCATATCAATACATGGACATGCATATTCACTTATCTGCATAAATACAGACTCTATCTGTTTCCCACACACACACGCACACGCACACACACACATACACACATTAAGCACATTCATTTAATGGATATGGGTACTTGGTAAAGTGCACCATTAAGAGAGAGCAGAGCCTGTGCATAACAAAGCTCTGATGCAATATTCATGCCTTCTCATTCTGGACTAATGCTGTTTTCCTCCATCCCAAAGCAATGGATTTGCACACAACACGTCTCTATAAGGAGCCTTAAAGTGTTTGCAGAGGAGATTTTCTTTGATCACTCGATCAACTTATTCCTCAGGCTGTAATTAGGAATTTGTGTCGGATAATTGTGTACACATTAAACTGGTGAGGGCAGAGCTTCAGAGAAGGAGCCGCACCATGTCTTTCTCAAGGGCATTTTACTGGTGAGGTGGATAAGTCAGCAATCAAACTTTAAAAACAGTCTTTAGTGATTACTCTTGAAGTAGGAGGGATTTATTTACTGATTTATCTCTACCCTCAACAATTTCTCACCAATATAAACTCCACTCCCCAGCCTGTAAACTCAGGTCCACTGACATTGCATTGGCAGGTGTCCCCGACCCCTGCTTTAAGCTGGCTTCCATTAGGAGAGAGTACATTTAGTGTTACTGTGCCCAAACTATGGAACTCTCTCCAGAAATCACCATCTGACCTGCCCTCCCGATCTGAATGGAAAATCAGATTCTAACCCACCTTTTATTCTACCTTTGTTCAGCTGTTGTCCTCTTTCAGTATCCTGTGCAATATTATTAGTTCTAATTTTAGTGTTATTACATACATATATCAAAATGCTGTGTTTATAGAATACAGTATTTGTTTGTCCTGGTTGAAAGAAAGTCAGGTGAATGAGACACAAACACCCGCCAAAGCAGCACCCCACCATTCCCTATGAATTTTTCAATACTTTAAGAATGTTAATACTTCCTCTCACTTGGAGGGAAAAACATTATCATGCTGGGAAAGGAATTATGTTTTGTTAGATAGGTAATTGAAAATGCATTTAAGTCGTAAATTACATGAGACCCTGGTTTTCCATCCTAGAATCTCAAACCAGATCAGATCACACTGCAATTATAAAAGGCCTGTAGGTTTGAACCTTGGCAATCTTGTTGCATTAGTCTAGATGACGGACATGGTATTTGCTTTTGAGGTAAGTTTTCACCCTAACTGATTAAACTCTTACATGTAAACCTGTAAATTTATCTTGCTTTTAAATCTTTATAAATCTGCCTGATAAAAGTAAAAAAAGTAAAACGTGTATAGTGGATTGAAGGAATAAGCTTAACGTGATGCATCCACACCTGATGTACAAAATCAATTCTGGCTCCCATCCACGGAGACAAAGAAGAAAAATGTCCGTAACCTATAAAACTCCCCTGTAGCCTCGATGAAACAAAGGCCTCTTAGTGACATAGATTTGCAGCTAATAAAGCACTCCAGCATATTTTAGCCTTCATCTGGCATGCAATAAATTAATATATGAAAATGTTGGATATCCTCATCTGAGCTCCCATTCAGATATGAATTATTCACCTCAGCACAGCTACTCCATTATGTACTCCGCCTGCCACTTAGGGTGAACCTCCTCCTCCTCAGCACCATACATACTGATATATTGGGCTGTCCACTCTCCCTTTCTCTCCGTCTCACACACTCACAACTCACATGCACACCAAGGTACACAAACTCATGGATGTGCACACAGATTGTAAAATCTACATAAATATGCACACAGAAAAAAAATATGCCAAAGCAAGCAAGAACAATACCGCCAACAATTCAGGCACTCACTAAATGCCGCACCTGCAGCCTGGACGCACGCACACACTCACACACACACACCTCAAACAGTGCCTTCTTTATTCCCAGCTCTCACTAACCTTTAATCGGTGTCACGTCAAGATCATCTCCACTCCCAGCAGTGTCAACACTGTAACCTGTCATTCCAGCAAAGCGTCATTATCGACTTCCATGTCATTCCAAACACCGCTCTTTTATCTGGAGTTAGTTGTTATCAGCTGTTTGTTTTGCACACAAACCACAGGCAGTACAGACACAGAAGTACGGAAGTAACCTCTGGCAGCTCGGCCTGATGATGACAGCTTTACAGCCGCTGATTGGAACACAACCATCAATTATGGCACACTGCTACGTAAAAATAGACAGTATCAAACCGTAACAGATTATGGGAGTACTTTCTGCTTTGATATACAGTGGTCTCTGATGCTATGGTACATCCATGTCACATAGACCGAAGTCATAACTCTAAAGTACACTACAGCTTAATCTACAGTATTTTGCATTGATTTTCAGAATTTGTGCCAGAATAATATCTTAACTTATCTCTAATATGCTCTGACATGGCTCTAACTCTAATTTAGCACTAATGAGGCATTTCATTCCTTTAGATGCATACTCTATAAGACAGATTTGAGATTTGAGGTTTGCAATAGCTTTTACAAGATGATTGCTGTCATTAAAAATAAAAACCCTCACCTGACTATTATTGAAATTATGAGCTATTTGGAGCAGCATAACAGCATATTGAATGCTATTAAAACATAGCAACAGGGGAACAATCTGTGTTTGTTTTTTTTATATGGGCTATTAACATAATGATCGCATGTTTTTCCAAAAGGAAAACATTGCTTTGAACACAGCAACTATTTATGACAATAAAGCAGATTGTCTTCACATTCCTCAATATCAGATTTTAATCTGGACAAACAGGCTTTATTGAGAGGTTCTTAATTGGGTAAAGGACGCTGTCCCCTGTTGGAATGACACCTAGTGAATAAAGCTGATGGAACAGGCTGATTTTGCGCACTATTTTGCGTGATGCAGCTTTAAATAATGTCACTGGTGTGAAGTTCTGGATCGTTTTTGTGGAAGAATCAAAACTTAATCGCCCTTAAGTCAGAGAGTTACTTTCTCTCTGTCTGCTGCAGGCCCAGCACGCCTCTAGTGCCAACAACGCCAGCAGTGTGATACATTACACGCCGATCTCAGTTTGGCCACCTCGGGTTTTCCAACAGCTTGTACGGTCCACGGTGGGCCTGGTGTCCCGTAGCGCTTGCACGGTTGGGCACTGCTGCTAGCTAGGACCAGGTGTGAGGAGAAACTGGAGCCCCGTTCCTCCTTCCTCCACCATCACACAGAAGCACAGAGCCAGAACCACTTTGTTTTCATCAGCCACCACAAACGGAGTCAAGTCACATTCCCATCTTTGCGTCTTGCCTCTCTGCTTGCACCTGTTTAGATCAGGAGAGGAAGCGCCTTCCCACCCCTGCTTCCTAGCTCTCAACGCCGTGTTCAAGAATTAGACAGACACACGAACACTTGGATTCGACAACTGCATTCCACAACTAATGGCTGCCTATGATGCAATGTGGAGGAATGTTTGCTTTGAAAAATCCAACAAGATAAATAATGAAAATATTCATTTATGTATATACGGAAAATATGTAAAAATGTAATTCCCTCTGAGAATTATAATTGAATTTAATCTTACTAAATAAATTGATATAAAATACAAGTCCGTATTGTATGCAGTGCACTTTTTATTATTATTTTAACATTATTATTGAATTGATTGTTCACTGTAAACTAAATAGTTATACTTTATATAACTATATATAAAAAGTATATTTAGTGTAAACAATCATTTTTTAAATGTCCTGTTGATTCTGTATTGTGTGTACCAGCCTGTACTGTGAAACAGTGTATTAAAATCACGTGCACTTATTAAACTTGGCTATTAAAAGGATTTTGATTGGATGAGAGAAAGAGAGGACATGGAGAGGACACTGGAGGATTTGGAGAAGAAGGTTGGAGGAGTTGTAGCCTCAATCCACAGCAGCGCCCCATGAAACATGCATGCAATCAACAGGGTCATAGCTCTACCGACAATTTCCAGCCAAACTCATCCATCACGATGAAACTGGATCTGCGGGGGCCTCCATTCTGGCTCAGCACTGACCAACCCACCCGCACAGAACGGTCCATCAGCAGCACGCTAACACTAACAGCACTACACAGAGGCTATTTGATATACAATAAGCGTCTCTTAACAGCTTTTGGACTCATTCCAATCCCTTCTCATTGTTTTTACTCACTGTTCTGTCCCTCCCTGTTCTATACCAAAAGGCATTACCTCAGCACTGATGAGGTGACGACTTAAATGTCAGTGGCTGTAACATTAACGTGACATGGCGTAAAAATTTATAAATGAAAACCAAGGAATTGCACTTCGTGGGCAGTAACGTTTCGACATGAAACCAAGCTCCCATTAATGTGGTCTATAGTTTGAAATGAAGAGTGGCTCTCTCGCTTACTCACTCCAAGCAAATGCACGCTCATTTAAAATGGCCGCAAATCAATTGAGGACAGTAATATATTGTGCACAAACGGTTTGAGTCTTTGGTGTTTCTACTGTAAAATCATTTCGTGTGTAGACTTACAGGAGCTAGTGTCAAGATTTGGAATCCGTGTCATTGCTTGACCCTCACAGGGTCAAGGTTTGTTTATCTTTGTTAAACAACCTGGGGACGAATGTGGTTGGTTTTGTTTTATGCAATAGTTTGCAAAGAATGTGAATCTAATGGACACTTATGACAATTATGATAAGACAAGGTTAGCTAACCATCAGCTAAATGTGTGTTCCACACAACCCTGAACTCACCGAATAAATGTGGAAAAGTTATAGATTATAACGCGAGTATTTTGTGTGTTTGTGTCGTATTGTATTTAATTCAGTTTCATGTATGTTTGCCCATCCCTGGGCGCAGACAGCCACATGCTAGTTTTGTGATACATGAGGTTTCTACTGAGCAATAAGAGTCATTGGTGCAGAAACAAGTATAAGATCCCCCTGCTGGTTTCCCTTCCAGCCAGGTGTGTCCTGAGGAATTCCTTACACAGTACTATTGATGAGTGAACCAACGTCTCTGTGGTAGTGGGTGGCTTTAAGCCAGCCACCATCTGTGCATTTTTTTGGTTTCTTAATATGATTGCAGGTTTGTTTTTTTACCTACATATAATTAGGACAGCTTCACTGCAGTCAGACTCCATCACTATGCCCTATAGTGCCTTCTTTATGCATGTATGTATTCCTCTCTATCACTTTCCATACCACCACTTTATTCTACTTACCACTAAACAACCACACACCATAAAATTGTCTCAACTATGGTTAATGTTCATTCTTTGTATGGGAACAAATTAAAATATCAATTTACTGCTCACTGACAGCCACATGTACGGTTATCACAAACTTCCTTGCTTCTCTACCCATCTGTGTGTATCAGAAGCGTGTTGAGTGTACACACGATTATTTGGCTAAGGTAACACATTTCTGCACACAAGGTAATCCCTTTTTCCTCCAGCACTGGAAGTGACCAAGCCCTTAAATCAGCCCCAGCCCTCAGTCGCGCAGGAAGAGGAGCTGCTGTATCCAATGCCCCTGGCTGGCCCTCTTTAAATAGGATGTCTGGATGTGTTATGGAGGCTATTGTTTCCTATAAACATCTAGCACCAAGGCAATAACAATCGCATCAGGCCAAATGAAGTTATCTGAGAATGGAATTAAACTCGGTGTGACCCCACTGTCTGCTCGGCTCACAGGCCCTCCATTAATAATGCCTAATCTAATCAAGGAGCTAAGATGGATGGATGAGAGGCCTGTGTGTGTCTGTGTGTGTGTGGGGAGCGGGTTTTGATGTTTGTAGATCTGTATGTTTGCACTTATATGCATGTTGCTGTCTCTAAGTAGTTTTCTCCATATGTGCATGCTGGTGTGTGTCCACATTTTCTGTGCAATCTGCATGTGCATCTTTTGTGCATATGTTCATGCACGTGTTTGTGTCTTCCTGTTTGTGTGTGTGTGTGTGTTCCGGACCAGGACCAGGGCCAATGCCAGGCTCTATGCCAGATCAGTGTTCTTCTATTCATGCCCCAAACAGACACATGCCTGCTGCCTTGCCTAGTGAACACAAACAGAAGGAGGAGAAACTCTATGTGTGCACGTCTGTGTGTGCGTGTGTGTAGACAGAGAAATTGGGGGAAATGAAGACGGAGGAAATGGGGGCAGATAAGGTGGAGGGAGCAAGAGGAGAGGAATGGACAATAGAACATGGAAGAAAGACGCAAAGAGAAAGAGGGAGGACCACCACATGGTTTCATCCTCTGTTATCACATTCTTGGCAAAGTCACGTCCTTGTAACTGATAGACAAATAACCGTACTGTGACCGATAAAGTCTGGGTACAGATGGAGAGAGGGCGGCAGGGAGGAGAATTGAGGAAATGAGGAAAAGAATGGAAGCAGGGAGAAAACAGTAGTGAAAGGGAGGCCAGGAATGCACAAGGAAAGAGAACAGGCCGAAAGGAGAGATGGATGGAGTGACAGAGGGAAGGAGATGAGGAGGGGAAAACACAAAGAGGGAAGGGAGAGTGTGGGTGACATACGGTGACAGAGGAGATGGAAAGACACAAGGATATGGAGAAGGAAGCTTGGGCGGAGAGACAGGAAAACCGACATAATGTACTGTAAGTACACACACACACACAACCGCACACAGAGCAACATGACTTCATGTGTGCATGACTCTCACGTCTCCATACACACCGAAATACAAGTAAACACATCTTAACACGACTGTACCATAGAATACACATAATAATCATGACGGAGAGAAGAAGTCTGTCTGATGGAGAACGTTTGACACGATTTTCTCATCTAAACATCTGGCCATCAAAAGACAAGGCGTGTCAAGAACAGCATGCCAAAAAGGGAGGGGCGGGGCTGGTGGCTTTCAAGGATGAAGAAATGATGATGTCAATGTGGAGATCTAGACAGGGAAAGAGAGGGATGAGGGGAGGACAATTGAGATTAAAGGGAATGCAAAAAATAAAGAGGTGAAAGGTAAAGAAAGTGTGTGACATCAAAATGAGAAAGAAAAGAGAAGATAGACGACAAAATGTTTCCATCTTCACTCATGTTTAAAAAAAGGCTTGTGCATGTGATCAGATATTGCAACTTTAAAACCTCAAATGTTGTTCTAAATGTAATATTTGTGCGTTTGTTTGCAGTTAATAACGATTTCAGAGAGCGACATGCAGCACCGAGTGAGACGTGTAGCTCTGTTTCTGTTACAGGATAATGTTGAATGTTTGTTTTGATGTGAAAATCTGCTCAAATACTAGGTGAAAATATAAACCGCCCACAACTGAATCAGACACAATCTGCTCATCCCTCAGTCTATAAACTTCCCGGTCTCTTCCTCCATTGGCCCGTTTATATTTATGAGGCTTTATCTTTATATCACCACTCTTCTTTTTATTAGAGGTTGTTTCATCTGTGAACTGTGGGAGTGCTGGACTCTGGACATTTCTCTTCATCGTGGGAATATCTTCTCTGTTGACTGTGAGACACTGGATGCAAGTGTGTGCGTGTGTCTGGGAATGTGCACAGTCTTATGCCCTCGTGTTTTATATTGTGCCTACATATGCTTTATGTCAACACGCAGCCTATAAATTCAACCTTATCTATTATCAACATTATCTTGCACCTTTAAAAGCTGGGCAATCGTGTATGGATTTTGTGATTTTCATGCGTCATTGTTTAAAAATGGTACATTTTTTTATTCTAGGATTGCAATTGTAACCACCATCCGGGAACAAGAGTAAAAATTTTGCTTGTAGCTAATACTGTCACAATACAGTTATTGTGAACTGTCCCTGCACCAAGAAAGAAATTTAGACTGAAGTATGTCATTACTATGTACTATATTGTGAGCAAAATAAAGTAAAGATATATTAAAGATACAATATGAATTACCAAGATTACACATGTAAGTCATTTCCATGTACACAAACATATTTATGTAGATGAAATAAAATGGACGTCAGAGCTGGTTGTGATCTGGTGTCCGGGGTGGTGCGTGCATTGAAGCTCAGTCACTGATAAACGGAACAATAACACAGTGCCTGTCTGTCTTAATGAACAGGGCTGGCTGTGGGTGTGTGTGTGGAGAACAGGGCCTCCCGGACCTGCTGATAAGATACAGCTCGGTTTGAAACACATTCACGTTGGATGACTCATACTGCAGTCATGATGTAGTACTGTGAGAGAGTTCACCACTGAAACAACACCTCT
Organism: Brotula barbata; assembly: GCA_900303265.1. Taxonomy (NCBI): domain Eukaryota; kingdom Metazoa; phylum Chordata; class Actinopteri; order Ophidiiformes; family Ophidiidae; genus Brotula; species Brotula barbata. Next base: position 140,657 of record OMNV01001282.1, on the reverse strand, counting down.
GTAAGTTATCATGCATGAGCCCCTAGAGGGTCCTTTGCAACAAAAAAAATTTGTCATGCAAAAAAAAAATGCTGACAATGTTTTCTCTGTTCTCTATTCCCATACATTTCTGTTGTTAATAATTATTAGAATTGGAAATTTGCATCTGTATGTGTGCAGACTTCGTCATACTCATTCATTCGAACGTTTAAATTTTTCCACTAAAGTTCCACGTTATGGAATCTCTGGATTTTCCCTGGAAAGGAGATTTTAACATCCAAAATGAAATTACCTGGACTAAGAAAGTGCACGCTGCACCACTTACAGCATAAATGATGGTCTGTGCGGCTGATAAGGTCGTTCCATAGAGACTAACGGCTGGGGCCACGTATTGGTCATGACAGAAGGAATCAGATAAGCTCACCAACTAGCTTACCTTGCTGTTCCTTGTTCTGCACTCAGCCTCTTCCTCCACTCCTGTCTCCTTTTGACATAAACAACTCTCTAATTTACGACCAATAATATCCTGATTCAATCACCTGATTGATTTTGGACTTGTGTCCCACTAATAAATCTCAGCTCTTCTTCCCTTATTGAGTCCTCCATTGGATCTCCACCACCCCCCTCATCGAAAACACACACAAACATGGGCATGCACACACTACACACACACACACACACACACACACACACAAACATGTGCTCATATATATAGTCTAATGGTATTAGAAAATCAAAGTCTCTCATTTTCCCTCAGTATATCCGCAGGGCCCGGTAATAGATCTGGTTGTGCTTATATCCGGAGAATAGATATAGAAGAGAGGATGAGAATGAGGAGGAAAGGAAGGAGGAGGAGGACAAGTGCATGGGGGAGAATGTGAATTAAGAGGAAGAGGGGGAAGAAGTTGAGGCGCATCTAGAGAAAAGAAAAATGGAGATAGAGGAAATCTATCAGGATGTGGTGGTCTTTGTCTGACAGAGAGACACAGTCTGTAAACCGCAGAGACATTTTATTTTCCACTTTGAGATAGACTTTGATCTGCTATGTAAATTACGGTGGACTAGAGTTAGATTAAAGCATCACCTAAATTAATGATAACGCAAGATCAAAGTGTCTAATTCCACTTTTTGAATACATGGATTGTGTTAGTGGCTTAATATTAAATGAAATGTTTGTACATTGTATGTGTCTCGCAAAGTGTCTTTCTCAAAGAAGGTTACAAATATAGGTTTGACAATGAGTATCCCTGTTTTGAATCCTTAGACATACTTGAAATTTGCTTTGATGGTTTAATATCAGTAATTTGTCATTACATTATGGATAAATTCTACTTTAAATCCTGCAGGCTGACATAAGACAAAGCTGAGAGTTAGCAAAACACGTGTATTTGTTTGTGTGTGGCTACGTGGACTCACACATATCCATGCGTGCGCATCAAAGTGTGCACACACATAAACACACTGTAGTGTAGAGTAGCATAATACCATCTGAGGTTACCTCCTGCATACGTCTGCCAAACCTCTTGCTGTGCACCTTGTGGCCTTCCCCCTTTAATGTAATTAAATTCTACTACAAACTTTCCCTTTGAAACAAATTAATTAAGATGCTATTATTTAGCCATTGAGAGGTTAATGACCACCATTAGCAACAAAGGCTACATCCACCATCATCAGCCAAACTTGGTTATTTGGTCCATTTTGGTTATTTACCGAGCTTGAGATTGATGGCTGCTGATACTGCTAGTGACGGTAATTAGCTTTTAAAACATAACATACTCCATCACTGCTCGGGACTGGTACAGCAACTACAGAACAATCCCATCATCCTTTGCTCCTGTGTGAGCATAGAGGACAGCGAAACACGTGGGAATTTCCAAATGACAATGTGTACTACTAATATGGCTGGTACATCTGTCATTTACATATTCCAGAAAGATTCTGTTTTCCAGCATATTGGTGACACCTCCTTGTATATGTTGTTTGCTTTTTTATTTGTATTCATATTTTTTTGCTACCCATCATGTTGCCAAATTTAAGTGAGGGATGTTATGTTATGTTTAATTAGGGGTTGGAAATATGCCCAAACTCTTTTTTTGCTACCAAATCAATAAACACAAAATAATCTAGATTAGACCAAAGCTGTCATCATTTTCCTCCATATTTCCACTTCTGCACTACACAGAGCAAAGTAACAAATCAACAACGGTGACAACGATGATCCCTCTTCTGCAAATACACAAACAATCCTGACCATAACGCTGACACATTTAAGAGACAATAACATTTTTCTTCCCCTTCGCGTCACGCTTCGCGCTTCACACAGTTAAATTAATGGCCAGACGTTATGATGTCATCTAGAGGACAGCCAGGGTCAGGTGTAAGTTACACCCGACCCTGTTGGGTCGCCTGATTGGAGGAGCCCGGAGCTACAACCAATGGGAGCAGTTTAAATCACACCGGGGAGGCAATGAGTAATGGTCTCCCCACCAAAGGGCATTCAAATGACATTGTGGGATAACAGAACTTATTGTCAAGCATTTACACTGTGGGCGATTTACAGCTGCTCCATAAATGTTTATTAGCTTTTCTTCTATTTATAACTTCTGAAAATCATGATGGGCCTGAGTATGCCCTTGTGTCTCTGCACTTTTATGATGTGGGTGAACATACCCTGCTGAGCCGCACTGAAGCCTCTTTGTCTGTGTGTGTGTGTGTCTGAGAGATAGAGTTATTAACATTTATGTTTGTGTGCATTTTCACTTGACTCCTATGTGATATTGCAAAAACGACACACACACACACACACACACACACCTGTAGGCGCAAGAACATGTGATTTAAGACAGCCGGCTATGACAGGCTTTTATCTGCGGGTGTGTAAATCAGCTCAACTTTACATCAGGGGGAAGTAGATGCACTAAAACAGGCTGAAACGCACAAAACAGAAGATCTCAGCCTGAATTTAAAGAGGAAGACTCACATGTCTACAAGGAAACAAAAAATACAAATTATATAATATTATATAATATTTAAAAATACAAAATTCAATTATTACAAATTTTCTATTATTATTAATTATTCTATATTACTATTTTTAATCACATTTTGAAGAACGTGAAATCATCCCCCACCATGGAGTTTATGCCTGCATCTGATAATTTGTTTGAGGGATTACTCTGAATCGTTTTTGGCTAAATTTGGTGCAGACTCGCAAAATTTGTCAATTTCTATAAAATTTAAATTAAATCTAAAATAATTTATTGTTATAGGTTGATTGGTTGCCCCACAGTCACAGGTTCAAACTCTGTGTCATCCTGGGTCCTTTCTGTGCAGACTTTTCATGTTCTCTCATTTAAAAAAAGGCTTTAAAAACTATAACAGAAACATTATTTTCTTGGTTTGTTCAGCAGTGTTTGACATATGGACACTTCTAGTTTGTTACTGAGTAGCTGTTGGCCCTTAATGTCGAAAAGTTTGGACACCCCTGTTGTACTAGATGAACTTTCACCATTAATATTCAATGTGGGAAAGACACCTGACCAAGCAGATAGTGCTCAGTGATACCACTGTTCTCTGAAGGCAGGGCAACCTGACAATGGAGAATAAAACTATACATTATGTATAAAGTATATAAGGAGCCACTGGTAGTTGGTGTCAGTAGAAAAACCCAACAAACCTTAAAGCACGCACAGCAAAAAGCTGGCACTGGAAAATGTTACTGTGGAAGACTTTCTTGTAGAGATATCCATTCTAAATTGCAATTATTTCATTTTTTAGTTAACGCTGAATTACTGTATGCATATCACAGTGTACCTTGATGTACACTGTATGTAGATAACAAAACAATTAAAATGTTGCTTGAGTATTGAAAAGAAGCTATAAGATTGTTGTGTGTTAGAGTTAAAGATTAAAAATTTATATGAATATTATGCATTCATAAGCAGTTTTCAATAAAGAGGATCCTACAAGTCGGAGATCTGCATCTAGGATGTTTTGGAGATATCCTGTTAACCGCCAAAGATGTCCAAAAGTGAAAGTCACCAAAATTCAACTGTAGATATGTAAAACTTTGGTCTCTGTAACCAGAGGCATTAAATGATATCTTTGTCTTGTAGGAGATGGAGCACTGGCAGGAGAGAGTGAAACGTTCTGCATTGGGCGCCCTCGCTCGCCCCTCCACCTACTTGTCATGCAGAAGGTACTTCTACAAATTGAGGTAGCCATGTTATTCTCCCTGGCTGCCTGCCTCCAAATGTTAATCACTGGATCAGGCTTTTAAGCATGGGCCAACTGTGGTCATCAGTGACAGCGGGGGTGTAACTTTATGAAATAATTACTTCACAGGACTTTCGAGTATGTGGAGGGCTGAAAATAAACAGCACCGAGAAGCAAAGAGAGAAGGGAGAAGACCGCCAAACGAAACGCAAACGTTTTCTGCTCCTCATTCTCTCTCAGGCCAGAGATTTACGGGCGATGTTCATGACATGGCAGCAGCTCACATGAAACCCTCCTCTCCCTCTTTCTTCTCTTCTCTACTCTCTCTCTCTCTCCCTCCCTCGATCCCGGTGCAGCTGTTCTAGCCCTGGCCCACATACTGCACCTGCCCAAAAAGCTCTTAAAGAGACACTGCAGCACTCCAGATTGGGGCTGAATTTTAGAAAATTTAAAATTAAATACTGTTTTGTTTTTTTGTTTTTTCATTATTTGAACACCACGCAGTATGTCTTGAAAGAAATTAGCTCATAAACTCTGAAGTAACCACCAACAGGTCCAAAATCATAGATTGTATATGACTTTTCTGTGTGGTACACTCAATATAAATGGTTTAGTGATGTGAAAAGGCTCTTTCAATGTCATCAAAACCAGTTCGCTTTAAAGTGTAGTCAATTACCAATTTATTTACCATTGTTTAAGGGGTTAAGAAATATTTCAACCACCTAGCTGACTTTTCAAACTACTTTTCTTCCCGAATGTGCAGATGAAAAAATAACAATTAAGACCGAATTGTCCTGAAAACTTTTGTGATCAATTCCTGCATCGACAAGTTGGAACAGCAGAAGAGCTTGAAGAGGAAACTCTCAACTTAAAAGAATGGACTATGGCATGAAACATGTAGCTGCTCTCAAAAAACAAATATTTAGTTAACGGTCACTTTGCAGATGGGAAAACCAAGTCAGCCTGGACCAGAGCCACGCTCTGTTCCTCCTCTTCCTTCCAGGTCTTTTGCTGCATACACAGAAGTGCCTGCCTGCTCCATTTTAAAAAAGGGATGCAAACTTAATATGGTGCAGTCGGGCACATTCTGATTGAGTTTTAACTGATCCTCATGATTCCATATGTTCCTGCATGCGTCCAGGCCTGTTGCATCCATGACAAGGTCCTTCAGACACAGAGCCTACTCCTCCTCTGCTGACAGTATGACCATCTTTAAATCTTGTTTAAAAGCCTATTTATTCTCATCACACTTTGACTGTGTGACTTGCTCGCTTATGTCTGGGTTAGGCTTGCAGGGGCTCATCCCACAGGCTACAAGTTTTGTTTTTCTCCAGAAATCCGGCCTCCATCTCCATTTTACGACCTAAACTTTCGCCCTCACTGAATCGAAATTCTGGATCATGATCATCTTGGCTAATGTGAGGACTTTACTTAACCAGGTCTCAAGTGTTGTTCTCATGTTATTTTCCTACATTGTTGTTGAACTTCTATGTAATTAATCTTTCCCACGTGCAGTTTCTATTGCACACCTGGCCGTTCAAAGAGAGGGAATCTCTCTATGAATAAAGCCTCACCAGGCTTCTTCCTTTCGTCTCCAAGTTAGGTTTTTGTGGGAGGAGTTATTCCTTGTCTTCGTACATAGCTTTGGTGTGGGGCTGTAAAATCTTTTGAGTGTGTGTGACACTGGGCTATACAAATGAGCTTGACTTGACTTGACTACAAACCGTTCTGAAATAGAGCAACCTTGTCTTGTGTGTCCATCATTAAAACTATATCCATCTTCGGCCATCCCTTTCTTTGCTGTTAGCTCACAACTGACTTCAACATACACTCAATTCCCCTGATTTACAGTTTTATCCTTTAACCTGAATCACGTGACTCTTCCCTGCTGTAACTACTCCTGGCATTGTCAGGACATATCTTGTCTGGTCGCAGTGTCTGGGCTCTCTGTTTGATTTGTATGACAGAGATGCTGGTGGAAATCACTACTGACTCCTCTTCCCAGACAGGAAATCAAAGAAACAGAGACAGCATAATCAGGAGAGCAGCCTGACCTGGATTCACTCGGAATCCTGTGGAATATGGAGGACAGCTGCTATCAGCACGGACCCAGGGAGGCTTCCAGATCAAAATTTACGGATATGAAATACTTCTTTAGGTTGCCTGGTGGCTTTCAAAGGTATGAGTCAACATATACATAAAATGTACTTCATGAGAAAGCTGTAAAAAGCTTATCCCAACATGGAAGGCCAGGCTCTTTTCTGTAAATGTAAAGATGAGACACTGTGATTTGATGAGTAGTTGACGTGTCCTCAAATCCTGTCCTTGGTCAAGTGGAAGGTTTGCAGATTATCCTATGTCTAAATCTGGCGATTCTTAAACACTTTAGTGACTACATAATTCTCAACAATCTCATTTCCGATTGGTGGGACCTTAAATGTTTCTCAAACGCTAGTCCTTTCCCTATGCTTCCAGATTTTTTGCTAAAGCAGGCCAAACACTATTGGTCCTCTGGCTGACTTGGCTTGAAATTCCTGTCTATTAATTTTTCAATAATAATTAATTACTTAAACTTAAGCTTGTTCTCTCTCATGTAGTAACTACAACTGATTGCACACCAAGTGCAGTTAGTGCAAGGAAGGTGTGAAGGGTGAAGAGTTAATGATCACGATTAAATTATTAGTGCAGTGTTTTATGCCATGGGATGCGTAGATGTTTCACCGGTGCACTCTGGGATGGGAAAAAATACATTTTGACACAAAAATTGTTGTAAATGCAACTTACCCCTATTCTAGTAGAATTATCAGAAATACTGCCCATCCTTGGGTGCATCAATGTTTTTGTGTATATTAACCTGGTGTCTCGGTGTGCACGTGTATCTTAGTGAAGAATGCGTCTCTAGTTCAGATTAGAGCTGTAATACAGCCTCGAATCAGCAGACTGCTCCAACTCCAGCTGTGTGCATTAAACTGACCGAGGGAAGATAAACGCACAGCACCCAGATTAAAGTGACAAATAGACCCTGCATGCACAGCGGCAAAGGTAAATTGTGTTGCTACATGCGAGCAGAGACGCTTTGTGAGACCCACAGACGATCCGTGATAAACGAGGGATAAGCGCTAAAGCGCCAAGCCAAGACCACTAAATTTCACACTGCCCTCCAACTGCCAATTTCCCTCCAAAACATCAGAGGCAATGCAAGACAAGGATGTAAATCAAAGAAATGCACTGATTTACAAAAAAAATTTATCTCACTTTAAATGAACTAGACTCATTTTTCCCCTTTGCTGAGTGGAAACACACTTCTCTGTGGTGTAGACTATTTCAGGGCTCATCCTAGCTCCCTCCTAAAAAGGAAAGAAAGCTAATGGGGACATGAGAGATTACTTTTTTTTTTAAACGCTCCACATCAGTTATAAATAAATGATGCTAACTTTCATAAAGTTAGAATGCTCTGGGTAATCACTACGAGAAACATCAGCTCCATAACAATGAAAAGGAAGTAGAAAGATAGAAGTTACACAGCCAAGGTTGAATCAAATAGCAATTATTATTATTATTATAATTATTATTCGAGATTCTTTTGTACACTAACTTGTGCAATGGATCAGGATCTTAAACCCAACCAACTACAATATCACCTGGGCTATTTCTTTCAAATCAGGAGCACCGGAACGGGCATATCTGATTTTTATGGTCAAATAGCCCCTAACCACAATACATTTCATGAGTTAAAAGTGTAACATATGCCCTACAGATTCTACTGAGACACAATCAATCCCAGATTTATATTCAAACCAAATACTGACAGGCTACTCAACTAAATGTGTACTTCTCTTTCGTTCAAATCTTACTTCGTAATCATGAAACGTACTCGTATACAGTATAACTGACAAACTATACATCAGTGATAGAAAAACTGAATTTACAGTATCGCTGACATGTGTGCCGTGCTGTAAAATATAATGAAGTCCACACATGTTTCACCAACAGTCGTCTTTGTATTCACACATTATGGTATGGCAGGTATGTTATAGCCTACATGATATGTTTCAACAGCCAAGATCGCACCGTACATCAAAATCATACTTGTGTTTCCCTCTCGCATGACACGTCATTAAATACAGCGAACAAAATTCCACACATAGTTTGAGAAGTTGGAGGTGTACGGATGATACTCAAGTGAGAGCAGCAGAAATAGTGCTAACAGAAGTAGTAACAGTAGAAGTGTTAATTCTGACAGTAATACTTGGACAAACCTGTGCTTGGATACACAAAAGCACATATTGATACACTTCTACCCTCCCTTAACGCAGCATCACCGTGCACCCTGAATGAAACCAGGTCTGATCTGTGTTAATGGGCATTGGCTTATAGAGATCCCTCATTCTGACTGGCCAAGTGTGTCAGTCCTTAGCTGGCAGATGCTGCACTAGCTCACAAGCCTTGTGCTTTGGGGGCGTGTCCGAGGCACTGATTGTATCCTGCTAAATTCAAATGCGGATGTAACGGGATAAATCGAAAAACAAATTTGTTTAGACCAAGTTTGCAACTTAATGTAATGTTCAGCACATTCTGCCTACCTTTCTTTAAAAACCAACGGTTCATAGTGTTTATGTTTGTTGTTCAGGGATGACGTCACCACCACAGTGTCTGGTTTTGGTAACAAACTAGTAATAAACTGAATGAACACTAACAAATGCAATATTGCTGTATTATTTCTTGGGTTATATGTAAATCATGTGCTGTAATAAATTCAGTTAATGTATCCATGCACTGTAAGTTAGACAGTGCTAAGTAAATTTAATGTGAATACTGTGACATCCAAATGTAACCTTATGTAATTAATTTGATAGTTTTGGCAATGAATTATGAGAATAATTCTCTTAAATTGAGTGTGAGAATGCCGATTGCGTGCAGCATAAATCCTGCGGTCATAATGCGGTCTGCCTCTTCTATTTAGCCACAGCCACAACTACAACCATGGGGTTTCTATTCATCCACCTCCCCGACACCCACCGGGCCAGCGGGGGCGACATATGCTTCCTCTGCACCTGTGCCGAATAGAGTCAGCGTGTACAAGCAGACGTTCTCACTTAAAACAAAACCAAAAAAATTTTTTAAAAATGGACCAACACATTCATGTGATTCAAGAGATTCAATCTGCATTGTTAAGTTAGGTAAGCAACTGAGCTTAAATTTCATTTCACGCTCAAGATTCCATCCTTTTGGTTAACTGCCATTCACTCTGAACTGATCCCATGGTGAGGACACTGAATGAATGAGAAGAAAAATAAGAAGAAAAACAAAGCACACACTGGGTTTTCGGCTTTGTTCTTTCTTAAAAGAGGATCAGTAAGCAGAGAAAAGAGCAGTAAACCAGCATGCTTGCTTGGGCAAGTGCTTTACTTTGAAGATTTGATATGCTAAGTCAGAATGGACAGCATCCGAGAGCACTTTACTCTTCACTCTTTCTTTTTGTGACAGGATGTTGAGTTGAGAAAGTAAAGATGCAGATGGATACATCAATGTGATATTTGTCTTGGGGAGAATGGCAGTTAGAAATGGTGCTATTCTTAAAACGATATGGTGATATAAAAAATGTATCTGCACTGAGCAAGGATAGCTCACTGAGAACAATATTCGCAATTACAGTTCACAGAAAAAACACAGCCACCCAAAGGGCAAGCCTATGATACGAATGTGGTGATGTTACTCTTGCCAGACCTGTATATACACGCATTTGCCTTTTACTCAACTTTACTGTTTTCACTCTGATGACATGACACACACCTCCTTCACTCATGGTCAGTGTGTTTGACTATGTATGTATCCACATATACATACAAGAACACTTATTTGCGTTTGTCTGAAGGTGGGCGTTCCTCCTCCATGTTGTGTGTCAGAATGTCTTCATATGTTTTGACACAGTTGCCACTTTGGCCTTCGGGCTGAAACATGAACCAACAGAGCAGAGTTTACATCAGTACTCAGCAATCACAGGAACCAGCTTCCCCAAAGACTCGTTTCTCTTTGACCACATCAGTGTGGCCCTCCAAACATAAACACAGTTGATTTAAGGACTGATCGAGATATATAAAAAGGTGCATGACCTAAACTTTACATTTACCCTTTAGACATTTGGCTGGCAATCTTCTCTAGAGTGACATTTGTTTTGAATTTCACTTACTTGATTTTTAGACTTTTCACTTTAATTCGGCAACTTTGTACTTTGAGGGTTAGTGGAGGCAGGAAATAACTGTTTGACCCTTTAAATCTTCATTACCCTTAAATAATGTCATGCGGTATCAGTAAACTGTACACTGCTGGGATCTAACTTTAGACTTTTAGTGTCTTCTCGGGGTTGATAAATGAGGCCAGCTTCCTGTGAAGAGTTTTTACTTTTGATTTGTCAATTCCCGTGCAGCAGCTGTTTACTTTAGGCAGAAATATATAAAAATTTAGCATTTTGTTTAGTGAGGGATCTGTTGTTCCAACTCCAATATGAAATAAGATGGGGTAACCTGGAAACATAACTAAATGCACAATAAACGTTATTATAGCACACCTTTATATAATACGTTTACATATTGAATTCGTTTTTGTTAAATTCATATTTCTGTATCTGTGTTCTCTGTTATTGTATTTTTCATGCTGTTCTTTTTGTGTCTTTGCCTATGTTTTTGAGCTGCTGTGACATTGAAACTTCCCCAGTGTGGGATTAATAAAGTTAATCTCATCTCATCTATATAATGTGAAATCTGTAGCAGCTTTAAAAAGAGGCTTTTGCTACATTTTTAAAATGATATACCAGGTAAATGAAGGGTAGAAATAGATTATAGGGTGTTTAAATGGTGATTGAAGATGATGAAATTGTGCCACCAGCAGCAAAATGTATAGTTGTACTTTTATATATATATATATATATATATATAGTCAATTGAAAGAGCAAAAGCTACCAAAACAACGATCCCTCCAGCTGCTGCTGATTTGATCTCTTGTTGGGAGATTTACAGCACAAACTAATGGAAGTTTTATGGTAGGGAGAAAAGATTTCCCTCTATCACAAATAGGGAGGGGATTTAATCTACGGTATTTTTCAGGGAAACTATGTCAGTTTTTTCCGCCTACTTTACGTCGGGCAGAGAGGAGGATGGTATAAATCAAATGAAGGGCCTTCATCCGCAGGGCCCAAAGAGCTGAAACCCAAACCAAACTGAGGTTAATGGAAGTTCACTTTAAGATTTATTTTAATTATTCCATTGTAATTTCTTGAACTCAAACAGAATGTCTCCTTTGTTAAAATCCAGCTACTAAATCGTACCACATCTGTAGTGGACATTGTAACGTGTCAAAAAAACAAAACAACTTATTTCGTCTCCTTTTTTGGTTGAATTAATAGTATGGTACAGTGCTTAGCCCAGTGATTAGAAGCAGTGAAGAAACACTGGAATTCTCATAAGGATATGAGAACGGAGGAAAAGGATGAAAAAGTTTCTCTTATACCTTGTTAGACTGAAAGTATGGAGTAATTTGTGGTTATCTCTGCTTTTATGTTCCATAATTCAATCATTTATTTACTTCCTCTTAAGCTTTAAGGATAATGTTTTGATATCTCTTATGAAACAAATCTCTGTTTTAAACGAGTTGTTAATCCTAACTAATTTATTATTCTCATATTATTATTTACTGCAAAGTTTTGGGTAAATTCCCGTCAGTGAACGCCTTCCTGCCTCTCAGAGTTCTTGAAGCGAGAACTAATAATTACTCCGACATTAGAGTGAAAGTATCCCTTTAGTTAAAGTGCAGCTTGCACTGCCTCCCAGTGGGACGCTCTCATAAGGGCCACTCACATCTTCCAGTAGACGACAAGCAAATTAATTACTCAACAAGACTTACACAGAGCATCAGGGACTTTTAACAATAGCGCGCGTAGATCAAAGCGACACGCATAACCATTAGACAGGTGCAACATTGTCAAGCACACACAGAAGGCCAACGTCTGCCCTTGATCAGTGGGCCAACATGTGTCCTTGATCTCTGCCAGGGAACTTGAAGCTGTTCTGCATGAATCAGTTGAGGACCACACCACATCAAGCATGACAAGTGCACAAGCCAGCCTCGGTATGAGTGTTTGCAAACAGGAACTCACCGGTAAAATGGCCCCTCCCCCCATTCCTGCAGCCCCAGCTGTGCAGGATTGCCTATTTTAGACATCCAAAGTGCATGCTGGGATCTGCTGACACCCCATGAGCAGCGATCAGCATGTTTTGTCATGCACCGGTGTTCGTATGTGTGTTTCTGTGAGGGAGTGTGAGCTGATGATATTATTACTGATTATTGAAATAACCTCCTGCCACCTGTCTTGCCGTTGCCCTGAGCCAAATCATAAAGCTATGAAGCTGTTCTTCTCACCGGCCGCCTGTACACGGAGTGTGATGTGCCAAAATGACCTGCAAAGCTTCTACTTCAATATTTAAAATGGAAATACACAACTTTCTGCAAAAAGTAACTATAATAAAATAATAAAAACTCGATTTTCATAATTATCTATCTCTCTCTGTGTTGCTCCTAAAAATAGTTCTACTCCTATTTATAATAATAATTCATTTTGTATCCTACCACCCGAGGGATGTGAGACTGTTTTCTGTCACAAATCCATCTTGAGTCACCACACTTGCCCTGGATCACTCTGCTCCTACTTAGGTCCGAGCTGCACTAAGTACCGGAGCTCATGTAACTCACACCAGCACAGATCTTCTTTGCCCCTTTAACACCTCTCCTGTCCAGTCAAAGTGCTGAGCTAGCGGGGTGACGCTCAACTGAAACCACTTTAACAGAGCAGAGTTTTAATCCATCACAGGTTGATAGATCATGATACTGCTGACTTTTATTCAGATATTGAAGGTCATCGTCATTGTATCCTTCTTCCCTACAGTTTTTTTTGTTGCTTTTTTATTTAAATAAACATTAAAAGCTATGTTCTGATTGTAATTCTTGATGGACAGACAACCTATGATGATTCTGACACATCTGAATAGATATGCTGTATCTTCTTGATTAAGAGAAGGGTTGGCTTAAGAAAAATTAATTATATAAGTTGATTGTTTTGTTTTGGTATATTCCAGCACACAGACAAAATACATAGATAAAATAGTTCTTGATTCTGATTGGTCAAAAGATCTGTCAAAAATTCCAATGCTAACTGGTTACTGTCAGAGATGTTGAAACTAACATGTATTTGTGTCAGTTGGTCCCAAAAATTGTATACCTAATGGTTTCCTTGAAAACAGCCAATTAAATCCATTGTAACATTCTGAGTATGACATTAAATGTAAAAGATGAGAAGCGGCTCCCTCTCCTTGCTGTCCGTATGGAGCTTTTCAAACCGTTGTTACAAATACTGTATTTGTGCCTCATTGTCTGAGCAGACAGGGAGAAAAATAGAAAAAAATTGGTAGTAAATCTATCAAATAGTAAAAAAAACAGCTGGAGTCCAAGAATCCATCTGAACAATGGAGCACTACAAGAAGACACCAACTGTGATTAGACAATTCCATTCTGAATCATGGTGATGTCACTGAAACAGATGCATATTTTCTATTCACAGTAATATTTGTCTGTCTAGCTACCGCCTCAATCTTGCAGGGAGACATACGGACGCTTGCTGTCTGTTGTCTGTCAGTATATCAACTTTACATCTCCGTGTAGAGGAAGACAAATGGGTACGAGGATGCCCGGTACACTCTGTGGCATGACCGAGAGTTGCCAAGCATGCCCACCCAGGTACCCTTGGGCCACTCCTCATGTATCGTACATCATGGTGGTGTTTAAAAGCGTTGCTATCCATGAGCAGAGACTGAGACACAGATATTTCACACCGTCTTGATTTTCTTCCAGCCTATTCAGAACAGAGTTGGCAGCCATTTTGGAGCCGTAACTGCAGAGGGAGATAAGTGTCATGACTCCAGGGTTTCATTACCCCATGCGCAGTTTAGCACCAGATAGCATTAGCTGTTAATGGCCCTTCTAACTAAAACGGGTGATTCAGACGGACAGCATTCCACCCATAAAGCCACAGTGAAAATCATCCTGCTAAATAAGGATACACTCCTAAAACACAAGGAGTGTGTACTTTCAGAGAGCATATGTGCGTATCACTTTACATCACTTTACACACTTACGGACATCAAGTTGTTATTGATATTGTGGTAAAAAGAAATTAATACATTTTGTCCGCTATTAGATACATAAAAACATAAGGTCCAAGCTGAATATTACAGTTCAACTTTCAGCGAGATTTCTTTATTTTTGCAATATTATTTAGCCACGACAAAGTCCAAAAAAATAGAAAATATAAAAGCCACACACAGACAGGATACAATGAAATAGGCCTGTATGTTCATTCGCTCAAATCTGGATATTTTATTGAATTCAACCCTCATATAATGGAGGTTTATTTGTTATTATTTTGTCCTATAGCCAAAAGGAAGCCGTAAACACTACACTAATATTAGCTTTAAGAGTTATCCTGCAGGTCATAAGATGTAACTCATCTCATCTCCAGGTATCTAATGAGTTTATCCATATTTGATTACAAGGAATCTAAATTTAGACGGGCAACTTATCAAATCAAATGGAAAATAAGATGTACAATTAGAGTTAACGGCTGCTAAGGTCCATTATTTAATAAGGAAGCTCCAACGTAATCTGAAGTGTATCCAAGAAATTTGCTGCTGCGCACTGAAATTAGATCTGTCTTACGTGGTTTTTATTCATGTGCCAAATGTGCATGTGTGTGAATAAATTTGACATAATTTCATTGTTCTGCTCGACTCAGTTCAATTTGTGCCTGTAAAATGAATTGAGGTTTGCGTGTATGTTTGAATGTGTGCATCTGTTCCAGATTGTCAGCAGGGATGATGTTCATGTCCATGTCTACAGTATGTCATGGTGTGTGCAAGGGAATCTTACATCTATACGTTGTTGTGTTGTTATTTAAAGAAACTGGTGAAATAAAGTAAAGAACATAAATTTCTTAGGATTTATGTTAAGATATTACTTACTAAAAACAAAATAACTGAAGCAGCAGAGCCAAAAAACACCTTTTAGTTTGTCTCTTTCACCCGCCATAAATCTTAAATCAAGATGTTAATAAGCTCCCACATTAGCCTTTGACAGTCCATACATTCATGATACCAAGTTACAGGATATGTATGTATACTGCCACTGTATGGGGACGTAAGACC
Organism: Brotula barbata; assembly: GCA_900303265.1. Lineage (NCBI taxonomy): Eukaryota > Metazoa > Chordata > Actinopteri > Ophidiiformes > Ophidiidae > Brotula > Brotula barbata. The sequence goes on along the minus strand of OMNV01001282.1, from coordinate 125,214 downwards.
GGGATTTCCATGCTCTAAACTTGGGAAATAGAAGGTCAAGGGCCGCTTGGGGATGTCGAGTAGTTTTGGCAGCACATAACAGTCATCTTGTCTCTCTGATAGGTCATGAAAGCAAACAAATTAAAAACCCTGTGCAGTTCCCAAGACTGGTGACATTTACAGACTGATCACCCTGTTTATGGTCCTGACGTTTGCCAAACCCTGGCCGTTGTCTCAACATGTGTCATTGACCTATTTCTCTCCCAAATATAGTCAGTTATGTTGGCGTCTGTGCACTTGGGAATTGGCTGTTATAACAGTGGTAGCATTTACATCCGGAAAGGTCAAATGTATATTTGAAATAATCTCTTTGGATATTTACTGAAGGGTAATGAAGAGGGCAGTGACTGCTTTTAATTGCGCATATCCAGTATTTTGCCAATCGGTTTATGGCTCACCGTCTGTGAGTTAATGTTTGCAATCAAAAATGTCACTTTATTGACCATGAAAACTAATCAAACAGATGTTACACGTTTTAAAAATATGATTTCTTTTTTAAAAATCAGAACAATAGCTGTCCAGTGCCACCAAGAGCTTCTAACTGCCTATTTTCCATTAAAACAAGCATATGGTCATGTGCCATTTGCTTCAAACGCCACTTTAACTCACTGTATTTCTGACAAGGACTTGTATCATCCAGTGATGACATTCCCTGACACTTTGATACAATGATGTGTGCCACACAAACAGAAGAGGAACATAATGTAAAACAATAGCTTGTTGTCAGCAGGGGATCCAAACTCAAAGACTGTTTGTGCGGGTTCACAATGTTCAGCGGCTTTATCATTCCTAGACTAATCCTGCTTGTTCGTCCCTGGACTCAGAGATAGCAGAGTCAGGTTTCTAGCCCTCTTCAGTCCGCTCTGGACTGTGATGACGGGACAATCCTGTAATAGAGTCCAACTCTTATTAAAAACTGTATGAAGATGATTTTCAAGGACTAGCATGGAATGCCCACCCATTTATCATAGCCGATGTATGAACTGATCGGAACACTTCTTTGTCATCTGGACTTTACTGTTCTGTTGTCTTAAGTCAGGTTTGATCGATTCCTGTGATGACAGCCTTTTTTTGTAGCAGCAAAAGCTGAAGATTCAACAAAAACAAATGCATTAGCAGCCGGCATACTGCTCAATTTCTATTGCAAAAAATATTCACGATGATTCATTATAATATTTGTCATTTATTTCTGTCTCAAGCCAGCAGCACACAAACGAGTCATGATAAGGATTTAGTTCAAACGCACTGATTCCATTTGCATCTCTCTATAAACATTTAATTTCAATGAAATTCTGTCAAATGACGTATCCTACATGGTCTCTTGCTGCCCTCTAGAGTACTCCTACCTCTTACAAAGAGAGTGAGAGAGAGAGTTAGAGAGAGAGAGAGAGAGAGAGATAGATAGAGAGACAGACAGACAGACAGACAGATAGACGGACAGACGGACAGACGGACAGATAGACAGATAGAGTCACAGTGGGGTTCCCGTACACTGTCAGGGCTGTGACTCAAACCAGTCCAAATATGACAAACAAACTGTGAAGGTCAAACTGAAGTTTGACACTTCCACGGTTGGTGATTCATCTAAACTCCAGAGCTCCAGTTAAGAGGGTAAATATATACATTAAACACCATGTTGGCTATAAAAATGCCTTATTATCAGCATACCCACAATAATAGGACTACACCATACTCTGAGTTAACCAATGTGTGTTTGGAGAGAGTGTCAGGGATGATAGTAACAGCGGCAGCAGTAACAGCAGTAGCCTGAGCAGTAGTGGTAGGAGCTGTGATGATAATAATGATATGTAGTTACTAAAGTGGTTAAATTTTTTTGTTGTCAACTCTTAGTATTTGGATGAGATGTGTAATTTATTAATTTTAATTGCACAATCTGCAAAATTTCATTCCTTTTCATGCCCAATAAATTAACCCTCATGAGCAGTTATGAAGCTTTGTCTTATAGTGAGCACTTCAGTTTCTTTTACACGCCAATGAAGACTTACAATAACTCCAAGGAGCACCAAGTTCACCACCGTAACAGTTAAAACAACTCTAAAACATGACGGTGCCTGTGGTCGGGGATTCTTTTGTGCCTTTGCATAGCTATGCGGTGAAGTCTTCATCAGCGGGGCGTGTAGTGAACTGCTTCCGTGATCCATTCAGTGTCTGCCGAGGTCCTACACGTCCCCTCAGGTAAGCCTCTGTCAGTCTCCAGACAGATAAAGCAATATGAAGAATAACAAAGCGAAGGACGTGTCTCAGAGTTCCTCCTCGAGGCTAACGGGCAGTCTGTTTTTGCCCAAGACCTGTCAAATTCTGAAGAAGGGCTTAAAGATGGGAATAACCCCAAGAGATGAGAGACGAGGGTAAGACAAAAAGCAGACGTTCATCCTTACGGTTTTTCAGAGGAAGTATGCACAATATGTTCTACCCTGAAGCCCGGACAAGTTTAAAGTGTTGATAATATGGGATTTAGATGTTTGGTGCTGCGATGTTGAAGTCAAAAGCACTGCCCTAAACACCCAACAATTCATGCACGCATCCATTTTTCATCTATTGGGCCGGCCTACCTTTTTTGTTATCAAATGGGAACTTTGTGTATGATAATGACCTTGTTTCAAGTGGGACAGTGTTGACAGGGACACTGGAATGGGGACTCGCCCTTTTTTTCTTTGACTGGCTGCTGAGTGGCCATCCAGGGCGGGCAAGGTGTCAGACGGCCTCTCGGGTCCTCAGGCCATCTGTTTGTGGTCCTACTTTAGCAGGGGAGATGTGTGGCTGTTTTCTGCTTAATTAGGTCCAGTAAACAGGCACTCATCAAAAAGCAGCTGCTAACGTCCCCATTAAGACACAAACACACAAAGATAGACACACACAAATGCACAAAAACAGACATACCATGGAGATAAAAAACACAGGCACACGCAAAGTCACCATTATTAATGGCTGTGGTGGCCGTTAAGGTCAACACCTGAAAGCCTCCCACCATACACTTGTCTTGGTAGAAGATAGTTGGAGTTCTTGTGTTGTGTTGTGTATGTGTCTCATTTTCCATTGTGTAATGTGTGCATGCTGCATTGTGTGAGCAAGCACACTTGTTTGTGTGTAAAGAGGGTTTATTTGCCATATTATCACCTCGCAAGACTCGACGGGAGCGCGCGAGTGAAAACGACCAAACGTCTAATCGCACAATTATCGGGCTGCGCGGATCACCTCGACATTAAACAAAACAAGCCAACAGGAGACGCATTTCCACATCTCACACTCCAGTTCCTTGTTTGTGATTTCACACAACAAAGTTGTAAACTGGAGGGAAATATACTTAACCACGCTGGACGCTTGCCAAATTTCCATAGGGCATTAGCAACCAACTGGTGCAGGCTCATTAAAGAGCAGAGAAACCTATAACCATTAAAAGGCCATTAGGCAGCATGTAATTTTGTGGAACTAAATGGCGGAGAGTAATCAAAAGCACATGAAGCCCAGCTGGGCGACTGGGCAAACTGTTTCGATTAGGGAGGAATCCATCATCGACAATGGCAGCTTTTTGGGGGGTCAATTTTCCCGTGCACTCGATTCTTTCCCTCTGTCACTTTCACTCGTTCCCTGTTTCTCTCCCTGCAGCGTTCATACTCTTTGTCATTAGAATGATTACAATTACACCTACAGCTAGATCAGGGAAGATATCAATGTCAAAATACACCTGACTTACCAGACAAAATCAAAAAATGGGGCTGTAAATGAGAAGTTTGCCATATTTGCCAAAATCCAGTCACTTCTGAGAGACTTAAAACAGAATTAAACAGGAATGTTTCATCCAAACAATGCTGGCAATAAGCTATCCTCTCCAATATTAGAAGTAGAAGTTGGTTTCAAACATTTATGTGCAAATTAGTGTGTTATATATCGTGCTTTGGAACAGAGGTGGAAGTGATTGTTTTGCAGATCCAAGTCTGGAGCCTTGGAAACAAGTCACGAGTCGCCTCTGCTTGTGGTTTTTCTACCAATGATGTGGAAAGTTTCCTGGTGCAGCTTCATTTAAACTCATCCATTGTTTTTACAAAAGCAAAATTGTATAGCTGTTAATGCTTACTGTAGTGTCTCTGAAAAATGAGCCAAAAGTTCTGGAGTGCCACACAGGATCCAGAGATAGCTATTCCTTAAACGCTATACTACACCAATGTTCGGTATCTTCACAAGTTAAACACACACACACACACGGGCAAAGGCCTCACAATGTGTTGCAGTCATAGGCAAAAATGCAGCTACCCTGGGCCTTGTAAAAGTCGTGTCAAATTGTCAAACCAGCTCCCTGTAGTGGTAAATGGTGTCCAAGGGTGAGTTTATTATGTGTAAAATGTCATTAGGCCAGTCAAGACACATATTTCTGGGGCTGTTCTAGCTTTGGAGGCCATTGTGACAGGCCAGACTCTTATTCGTCAAATTAGGGCTGCGTTTGGAGCGACACGCCCTTCAGGGGGTTAAATCCAGTGCACACCACCTTGTTTCAATCACACAGTATTTATATGCACACTAGGCACATTCATCCTCCCTATCTAGAAGTTTGAAGGTCTTAAGAACAATTCTGGCGAGTGAAGAAAGGCCTAATGAGAAAAGTCGAGGTTTAAGCACATCCAAAATTCTTCACAGGAGCCAGACAAAAAAAGTAGACAATAAAGAGAGAAGAGATCGCTTATGGTCTTCTGACATGACAAGATATTTTCATCACGCTCTTCAATAAAAAGTGTATTTTGGCAGAGCAAACGGTGGATCTTCCATGTTTTGAAAACAGAAGCAGATCTTTTTATGTTTTTATCTAACATTTCTTTTCAATTCTTCCATTATTTTATTTTATTACCCAAGAGCATTCATTTAGGTCTCTCCAGCATCATGTACAAGTACATGGTATGTAAATGCAAGAATTAACATTATTGCATCTAGACAAAATATAAAGAAACAATTTGACTAAGTCATAAGCGTTTTCAGGATTTGAACATTAGAGTTATTGGTCATAAACAACCATTCAGATGCTTCTTCTCGCATCTACCGCAGTGATTTTCTTTAATGAGGAACAGCTTACCTGGAAATATAGAAAATGAATGAGTAAATGAATCAAAAAGTTTGCAAATCCCAAGAACTTTTACTTGAGAGGGTGAATAAAGCACAGTGAGGGTGATTAGTAAGACTCTCATTTCACTAATTTTCTTCTGTTTATCCTCTATGCTACCTAATAGGCACATGGGTACTGAGCCCTGCAAGATCATTTTGTCTTCGGTGCACAAACAACTTTTCATGTGTGAACAAAATGCTTTGTGAGATTAAGAGCCATATGGTGCCTTTTATGCCAAAACCGTATCAACTACCACTTCTACAAAGAACTTACAAAAGACACAACAAACACATGAGGGATGTGCTGGATTGAGAACAAAAGCCATAAAGTATATTGAAAGCTACTGATCTATCTTATTATTATCACTCGCTATCAAGAACACAAGTGTGCTTTAGGCTCATGAACCAAACTATACAGCGTTTCCCTGTCAAGACTTTATGGCTGCCCAACAACACTACACAAATCTAATTGGACCTCAGTGCACACATCAACCAAGCAGCTGGTAGCGTGTCAGGAAGACTCAGCATAACAGCAACATGATCAAGTGCAAAAAGGAGCAGAAGAAAGAGGATGATCTAATATGTCAGGGGTGGAAGAGGGACATGAGGGTTTCTTCTTTTAACACCTCATTTAGTGCAGATCCACAGCTGTCTCTTTAAACCAGTTACTGCACATCATAAACATCAGGGCCTCACACACTGCCCATTTGTTTTATAATAACACCGTGCAGAGGCCATGGTGGTCTAAGGAAATCACAATAGTGCATAATATTCCATTTGTTGACGGGTAAAAGTTATGTTCTTCATAAAAGAAGGGAAAACATATAGACGCTATATTCAAAGAATCCCCAACGTGCACTAACTATGAATACAATGTATAGACCTGCATGTGTGTTTTTTGTAAGTCTAAATCTTTTAACTTCTTTTTATACACACAACAGTATACATATCTGCATTCTGACTGTACTTTTCTGCCTGAAAAGTACCTAACTAGGTTACTACACATAACGCTGGTCTTAATTCCAAAAACGTAAAATTTAATAAAAAACACAAACATCACTGTCTAAATTAATTGTACTAGTAAAAGTCTCTGTTTTTGTCCCCAACCCAATATGGCAGGAAATAATTTTGGAACTCTATTCTGGATGAAAGAAGGCAGACTGTTTAATTATGTCGGCTTGAATATTAAAGTATTAGCCTGGATGGTGAAATACATATAACTTATATTTTAGAGGGATATCAAGTGTAAATTTCCCACTACAGTTCATCAAATTAAATTTTAGTCACATCAATCACACATTTTCCCAAACAGGCACAAGGTAAAATATGCTCTCATATATACCGTGATTTCCAGCTCTATTTCACTCACTGTAGGTCATAAGAACGTCCACCAAACACCTCAAAGTAAATGCATTTACTGTATAGATTGAATACATTTGCAACTTATAAACTTTTTTAATTTCAAAGAGTGTGCAGCACAATCTGTAGATATGCAAATGTGGTCCGAGGTGAAGTACAGACATTGCAATTCCAACTCAATTTAGTTGATTTCATCTATTTTACAGATTTACTGGTAACAAGCCAAGACTTTAACGTGCAAGCCAGTTAATTTGGCAAATGAAGCAGAGAAAGTGAGTGTTTGTCTCATACAGGTGCAGCAGCCTTTGCAAAAGAAAGTAAAGTTTGAGACCACAATTCATTAGCATCCACTTGAAACCAAAGTTAATGAAAGACTTTTTCCAACAATGCACTTATGTACAATGTTGGCAGCATCAAAGCCTCCAGCTGCTTATTGTCCTGTGTCTGTCCTTCACTGTCTCTTTAAAAAGGGACACAATAACTTAATTTTTTTCCCCCAAATACCAAAGAAATTACTCTGGCTCATACACAGTGAGAATATCCTTCATTGTCAAAACTAAACATATGGATTCCGCATGTGTTCTGATATTGATCATTTTTGATAGTAAATGGGTAACTATAATTTCAACATACTTTCACATATGCACATGTGATTTTATATTTATACAACAACTCTTCTCGTGCAGCATGTTATTAAAGTACTATTCATGCACATATTGATGTAGCAGATCCACATACATAGATCTTTTCCGGGTTCTACCATCTTTGAATAAGGATGGTGTTTTACCTCCAAGGTTAAACCATGGATTCAACCTTACCAACTCAGTTCATTAGGAAGTGAAAATTTGGAAAATTTACCACTGCTGACAGTTTTGGTCCATTCGAAGTTGGGAAAGCCGAGGTGATTTTCATTAATCCCGAGCAAGAGAACTGGCAACCTTTATTTAAATGCATGAGTCACGAACAAACGAAGCCTGACTTTTCATACAGACGGCCAATTAAAACAGAATGTGAGCTGTAGGATTGGTTTTCAGTGTGTACGGTGTGGGCCATGATGTTAGCATGTGTACCGCTCCGCTAGCCAGTCTACTGTATTCACCCCACTATTAAATAATCATGAAAAAGTAATCAAGGCTAGGTATCAAAATTACCAAGTTTCTGATTAATGAAATACAAACAAAAGAAATATTGACAGATCATTATTTTCCAATTTCATGCATATTCATCAGCCCGCTGAGAAAGACATTATTTTGTCCTCTCTAAAACTACTTCATCATCAAATTGATGAAAACCTTGGATCACAGCCTATGACTGTAAGCTAGCCGATATTAATGTCACTTTGACTCAGCACACCGCCTTCAGCCCATTAACAATGATATCAAGAGTCATTATTTTGGCTTTCTTCTATCATAAAATACATACTAAGCTGCCAACAAATAAACTCCCCTGCAGATTATGGATGTGAACTCCAGACCTGCCAGGGGATGTTCGGACCCAAACACCTATACAGTAGATGAAAATAGACAGAGCTCTGTGTCAAGGTTTCCATTAATGTTGGTAACTTATAAGGGTTGTAATAAAAGTCTTGTTATTTTACTGAGAACAAATTGGTTTTCTTCAACTGTAACTTATCCTGTGACGTCAAATGTAGATGAACATCCAAGTCACCCTCAGCCCTAAATATTAAGAGATTGTAAAGTTTAAAATACAGAAAGTGTGAAGTGACGAGTCAAGGGGAATGAGGGAAAAAGTCATTGGATTTTAATGTCACAATAACCTCTGATCAGGTTAACATTAATGTGTTGTTATTTTGATTTCTATTTCTTCAATATACTCCTTCCGAAACACATGCTACTTAAATGATCTTAATATGAAGCCTTAGTTTCCAAGAAGAAGAGAAAGTCTAAGGGTTGCAGACACAACTCAGCAAGCCTTTAAGTTATAATCATAAATAAATGCAGTTGGTATGCAAATACACCAACTTTACTTCCATCCAAATATGTGTATCTCTGCCTCTATGCAAAAATAGTCCTGAATACTACCTCTTATTGCCAACATGATGTCAAATATACTGAGCAGAACCAGAAATTATTACCTAATTTTATGGAGCTTTATCATTAATCTTATTCAAAAATGTAGAAAAATAAAAATAAAAAAAACGTCTTCTTTCAATCAAAAGTCTTTCAATTTTAATTTCTTGCTCAGGACACCATAGTGACAGTGATGATGAAAACCATTTAAAATGCTGTTCATTCCTTTTTCAGAAACAAAAATCTATGGCAATAGACAACCAATCAAAAACAATCCATATACTGACAACACTTTGCAATAAATCAATAAATCATTGGAAAAGACGCAGCTTTGATTGAATTACAGTTGTTTGGCTTCAGTTGTTGCTTGTTAGATTTATCTGACTCTTCCTTTTCTTATATATCTTTGTTAAAACTGAAAGACCATTTCAATTCAAGCCCATGAGAATTCCACAGTTTCAACCCACATGCTGAGATCCACATCAATCAGTTTTATTTATTTATGTTGAATCAGTTTTATTACTGGCCCGCTCTCAAAGTTTGCTGGCAGTGAAGTTGTTATTTTGTTGATGACGTACCAGTAAAAGCGGCTGATATTCCAATGGAAAATAAAGAATCTTCACACTACACACCATGCTCTTAGATGGCTCCGTGTGGGTATTTTGTGCAGTGGAACAACTCTATCTGTCTTCTCCACCCCACCCCACCCCTACAATGTCTGACTGCTGTGTCCTTTGGCTGTGTCAGGCACTTAAGCTCCTGACTACTCTGATTTACAGGGATGAAAAAGAGAAGGAGTTAAGATGTTAGTCGATGAACTACAGCTATGCTAGCTTTCAGCGCTCTCCTCACTCCACTGTAACAGTATTTCACCACCACCCAACAAATCTGCCACGGCACCCAGCTTTGTGTTTGACATGTGCAGCAGCTCCAGCCAAAAAGGAGATGACCAACAGCACCACTGACAGCACAGAGACAACACAGATGATCTCCAATTTTAATTAGATTTTTAGTCATGAACATTACAATTAACAGCATTTTATGGATTTTGTATTTGTCACCGTTTAGATTTTTCTATCAACAGGTTTATTGCTTCCTTTATTTGTTGCTGCTAACAAACTTTATATTCGTATGCCACTTGATCTCCCATTTATAGAATGATAGCACAAGTTCGATTTTCATACACTAAAACAGACCAATGTATAAGTGAAGGACACTTAAGTTAGACTTATATTGAATTACATCCGATTTTCCACAATATGAGTCCTTCCACCATCACCATCTCTGACTCTGTCTTTGCTCTCGCCTCTGTTTCGTCTCATGTTTTCACATCAGACCCACCATTCAATGAATGTATGGGAAATTGAAGGGCCCCACTATGCACCCAAACTCACACCCACTACATCATATATGCAGCTAAGAACACAGTAACCCAATATCTGGAGTTTCCCCTCAGTTTGCTGAAGTACCCACCCACCAATGTCTGCCCTTGGCTTCGGCCCCATGATTCATGGAGGACAGGAAAGATGTCATCCATTACTAGAGGAGACAGAGGAGGGCAACGGGGAGGAAGGAGAGGGAAAGGTGTGGGGTGGACAGGAAGAGTTGCAGAAATGGGAGACATGTAGGGCAGGACTGGAGGAAAGAGGAAGGGGATTTTGTTGGTCTCCAGTAGTTTATAATAAGACTCCCACAGGAAAATGGAGACGCAGGGGTGGGCAGGAGCAGCGTAAAATTTGTCCTCATTACTCTGAAGGGAACATTTGTCAGCACACAAAAAATTACACTTCGAGTAATTGGAATCAGTGATTGTAAGGTCAGTAAGCGAGTGAGAGTGCCTCTCCTTCCTGGGTGTTTTATGTCATTTGAGCTTTCAAAGGACACTGGGATGTTTCTTACATTTAATAACCAGTAACCACATCTGGCACCATCACGGAGACTGAAAGAATAAAGTCTTCATAACGGCTTAATAGGTCAATGAAACAAGACTGAAATTGAATTTGATTCATTAATCAAAATTCAGCTACACAAACATTACAATACTGAATTGGTAGTTATTAAGTTTATATAAGTTAAATATACTGTACATTATTTATAAGGTGTTAAGAACTTAAGAATGTTATTACTGTGGTATCAGTCATGTATATCTTCATCTATATGAAAAGAATGTCATAAATATGACAATAATACACATAACTAAATTTGTTGACTGTATGGCAAAACCGTGCCAAAATGTTAAAAATCCAGATCAGACTTACTTGCAGTTCAAGTGTCCTGAGACAACCCCATAGAATCTTAATCGGTCCCTCTTAAAACCCTTACCATCAAACTAAAACCCATCTCCTTTGCTCTGGAGGAGCCCTGCTACTCTTGTGCACTTGGTGAGTTGCCTGGTTTTATTGGTTTTATTTATATCGATGTGGAGGAGAGCTGGGGAAAGCTGAGATTATGAGGGGGAAGGATCTCTCGCACGCACACTGGGACATGGTGCTCCAGAGACAAACTGCACCTGCTCTGGCCCTTGGCATGAACAGCTCATCTCCACATACACACCCCATATATTACAAACACACATGACAACTGTGTTTTCTCTGTGTCTACATCACTTTATTTACTTTCTCTACTGTGCACTGTAGTTCTGCTGAAAAAACGCATATGTGGTCAGTCATGTGATTGGACCTCATGGGCTAACGGCGGGAGTCTATAGAGATGGAGCTGGTCTATTATCAAACACTGTAGTCCAGACCGGAATATTTTAACTACCGTTGGAGAAATTCTCATAAAAAATTGCTTCTGGTCATAAGTGCAATGTGCAATGTGTCATCATCATTTTGGTCCATAATATGATAATCAGACACTAAGAGTAAACCTTAATGATTCAGAATAGCAATCTCAATTATCTATTTGTCTTATCTTTTCTCATGTGTAATAATTATAACAACATCATTTGTTCACTAAAGTGGCTTTTTTACTTTGACTCCTCTTTGGAAGAGCGGAGAAGCAAGAGGATGCTGGTTCTTCTGCTTTGTGTGTAGTCTGTCATAATTAGGGCTCACCGTGTTTTCCCTCACCAAGAGAACCTCAGTCTGCATTGAGTTGCCGTTTACAAAGTGACAACACCAGAATGTACACCAAAGGCTCTGATTGCTATCGCCGCTCCAAGGCTGACAGCTTAATCGTAAGTCTCTGATGCAAATGATGCCACATCCTATTTTAGATTCACTCCTGTCATTAAATCAGCCCACTGCTGCCCACACTACAAATAAAACCCAAATGGACTCAGATAGGCATCTATTTCCACATGTTGGATTGAATTACATGGGTAAAACACAGATTTGCTGCTTCTCTTTTTTTCTTTCTTTGGTATGTGGTCAGTTATACATTTGTGGTATGTTTTAAAAATTGCTGTTAGGGCAAAAGGCAATTACCTGTCTGGAAACTCTACTTCTGTGCAGGATTGGGCCAATTCAGTGGTATGTTCCCATACATTTAACTGACGATGCTGGATTATTTATTTGTCAAAGGTGGCTGTTACCTCTGTCAGGCCCCCTTTTGAAATCCCGAGCCTTTGAACCACTGATGACGATGTGAAGTGAATGTTTTCCTAGCCAATTTAAGCCCCAGGAACTCAAACAATATACAGGCTGCTCTAAAAGTTAATATTTTTTGAAACAGATATTTATTTAAAAGGCAGTATTGGCAGAGCTGCAGATTATTTGTATGATCAAAAAAGCACTTTTTGCTCTTCTGTCCATGAACCTTTCAAGTTGGGCCATGTTCAAATAAATATGGAAAACGGCCTTAACTTTAAAATCACATACAGATGATGAGGGCTGATGTGAGTAGTCACACACTGTGGGAGCACATGTGCTGGCTTCTGGAATATGAATGGAGTTTTTAATTGTTTCTGACTCAGGACTGTGGGCTGGGTCTGGGTAAAGCCAATTAGGAGACTGGAGGAAACAGTGAAGGATTGTCTACGGAAAAAGGCTATGACTTTCTAGTAGGCAGGCAGACAGTGTGTGTAACTCGCTCGGGTTGCTGTGCACGTACATGTCTTAATGTGTGATTGTTGGAGTGTATTTTGTGTCTGTATCTGTGCTTTCCCGCCTTTGCAAGTGTGTGTGTGTGTGTATGTGCGTGTGTGAGCGGGTGCACTTTGAATTCAGGGGGAGAAAATGTCATACGGCATATCTGATTACGTCCCGCGATGTTTTTTGTACAGTATTAAGCTCCCCCCCCCCTCAACATTGAAAGCCTTGGCCACTGCAAAAGTATCTGCAGAGATTGAAATCAGACCCAGAATTTTGGTCAGACTTGGAACCAAAACAGAGAGAAAAGCAATGCTGAGGAACCAAGTCTGGTTTTACGTAACTTATGTGGTGCTTGAATTTCACCCATTGTTTTGCACAGTCAAAACAGTGCTTCAGCATGAAGAGAGAAGCGGTCACTAAATTTATGGTGCAATTCACCAATGTGAGGCCTGTTTGCCTCGTACCATGTGTGCCACTGGAAACTGTGGAACTCCACAACTCTGTCATCAAAACAAGTTCGTGCGTATTTATTATACTTGGCATTTTAGGCAATTCCGATTCTGAAGTACAATAGTTGGCCATTTCAAGCAGGGAAAATAAGGACTGCTATTAGTGGGAATCAGCGAGAACACATGGCACATATCATTTGTTTAGATTAATGTTATATTATGGTCTGCATTGTGTCACCCACCATTTGCTTTTCCAAACCTACAGTCTGCATTGGATTTATCTCCGTGATATAAGTGAAGTGTTGATTGACTTCCGTGTGATGTTATGACCCAGGCCACCTATTCTAAAACTACACTTTATATATCATTATGTCAAGAAAATTACATTGGGGCATTTGTCCACGCAAAGAAAAATAAAGAAACAAAAGAAGAGACTCCATCTTTAAATCTAATGTCTTTAGAAAGCAGTATTACTGTAAATAATGAGGTCCCTAAGGTTTGCATGCTAGAGGTTGATAACTACAGAGCTCCCTAGTGGCCTTTAAGCTCCCAGCACGAGGACTACAACACTACACTGAATTCAATATTGCTGTTACCAAGAAGCAAGTGTATGCAAGTCTGAATGAATGTATGCAAGCACACTGCAGTAGCATATATACATTAGGGTGTTGGCACATACTGTATTTTGTGCCTGAATGTGCATGCCTGGGGGTGGGTGAAGGTGTTTGAGTGTGTGTGTATGTGTGCATGTGTGAGCATGTGTGTGTAACAAATAAATTGTGCATGAAAAGTTTAACGTGTTTTTTCAGTAAGAGGGTCCAGGGCCAGAGCTACAGTACTAGCGTACAACAGTATTAGACAATATAAGCACACACATACACATGAACATCAGCATTGCCTTTTCTTGTGTAATTTCTTAAACACTGTGATGTTTTGAGAAGTTTCTCACAAAAGGAGGCATGTGGAATTTTCTAAAAGGATCTGAAAATCTTACTGGTATATAACTATGGGTATTATTCCATTTGCTCAGTGCAGGAGTTGATACATACAGTGAAACTCCTGATGTTGGAATAAAATTCTCATGTTAATGTAAACCTTCATTTGAATACAGACAGTGATGTGTGTTTGTACTATCACTATGTTGATGATGTTGTCCTTAGCTTGGTTTTATTCCAAGTGTGTTCCTAACTGAACACTATGTACAAATACATGCAAGGCCAGAGGTAAACAGCCATTGTCCTGCTCTCTGTGCACATTTACAGCCTGAGATCACCACACACTCATACACACACACACACACACACACACACACACACACACACACACCTCTATGTGCATCTGGCCGTGGGCTTGCTCCGGTCTGACTCTGGGCCAGGCAGATCTGCCTAAGGCTCTTTATTGGAGAGGAAGCTTCCACGCACCTGGTACTGTTCCGGTAAAATGAGACTAAAAGGGAGGGAAGCGAGGGCAATGACAGAAAACGCAGATTATGGGAGCCAATTTAATATTAACAAATCATTCATTATCATAATTAATGTGAACTCCCAGTGAGAAGAGCACATTTCTTGGAAAATCCACATTCAACTTCCAACCATAACAATTAGTAACAAAAAGCATAAACTTCTTTCAAAAGTTCCCATTCATCGTGTGTCTGAGCACATTAATGATAAAAGCATCACAGTGTGACAATAAACTGATGTTCCAACATGCCAAATAGTATAGTATATAGTAGTAAAAAAGCCATGCACGTACATCGTATGATGGGTGAAAACCAAAAAAGCTGCCTTAATGATGTTTTCGATGTACATGAGCCAAATACGGGGCATTTTATTATAGGGACTATGGTGTAGCCATAGTTACAGCGTCGGGAAACATAAAGGTAATCCAACACAATTTACATTCTTTATTTATTACTTTGCACACTAACTGCAAGCAGCTAATATCCACAGACTAGTCAGTTCAATAAACTAAAATTAGTAGGCCCATGCTTTGAACAATCCAACATTAGCCAACCAAATACCAGCAAGCTTTGTTCATTAGAGTATTATGCATTTCGCAAACTGTAATACTTGTTGACAGGGTAATCAAAATAACTGCCTGTAAAATGACTTGCATATTTATATTGCTGAATTAATGAAGGTAACAGCTATAAAGCAGGAAAATCACATAAAAGCTACCTGTTTCACTACCAAATATATGTAGTCAAATTACTCTGGGATGATGCCACCTCACCCTGGCCATGAGCAGTTTGTTTGAATGGTTAAACATAACATGCACGAATATTGCTGTTCAAAAAATATATATCAAAAAACTGAGATATTATTGTCTGTGGAGTGCAATTCTGCAAAATGACAAAGTCGGAAGGAAGTAGGAAAAGTGAGGCTCTGGATGGAAAGCTGGATGAAATAATGGAAAAAGCACAAAAGACAGAAAGAGAACAGCAAAACAATAAAATAGATGAAGTGCATGCTTTCACCCCAAGACCATAGCAATGTCGACTTTTACGACAAAATGAAAACCCCATTTCTGCTCTGATTTATAGTCTAAACTACAACAATTCTCCCCTTCTCTCTCTTTCATTCACATTCCCACTTTTAATTTAATTTGCAGTGGTCTAGCTTTTGCTCATAAACAAAGCCCATACCAAAGATTGATGATGCAAAGAAATGCCTATTCTGCCGTTTGTGGACACATTTTTAGCCAGGCAGAGTTGCTGCGGTGGGACTTTCTCAAGATGATTCTTGTCTGCTTTGTTTCACAGAGGGCAGCAGGGATTGATGAAAAGGCCTTAGGGTGTTTCTGGAAGTGACCAAGGTAAATGTCAATGGATTCACCATGCACACCACCTCACAGACACACACACCATCCAAACACCAGTGCTCAACTACGATGCCAAATGCCACAAAAATTGAATATGGTAAGCCAACAAACACTACAAGTGCTCCTATCCCTGCACACAGGCATAACATAACACCTTTAACAAGCAATAACTCAGAATAGACGCACACTTTGTTCCATCACATGGTGGTGATGACCTTCACAATAACGGATAAACAACACTTCATCAGGCCTCTCAGTAATGCCTCAGACTCTGGGTGTTATGGCCCCATATGCCCATTACCCCATTGCTTTCCTATGCAGTCCCATTTTAATGCAAAGTGTAGATACTCACTTGAATGATATGAATGATAGGATTGCTTAAACACACACATGCTCACACTGTGATCAGATCTGTGTCTTAAGTAGCAAAGGTGCAAGGTGACACATTGAGACATGATCTGCCCACGAGGTGCAAATGTCACTCCGACCGATCCTCTCCCTTTCATTTATGAAGCTATTTGAGACCAGGTTTACAACCTGCCAGAAATGTAGACAGTGAAAACTCAAACTCAAATGTTATTAGTTACATTAAAAATGGGAGGTGATCTCCTATGTGTAACAGCGTGGACACATCCTGATATCAAGGACACATGTTGATGGATGAGTCATTATCAGCTATCATTCCTGATGCAGGATTTATGGAAGTGGGACGAAGAAGAAGGTAAATTCACCACTTCCTTACAAAATATGTCCCGTTTTCTACAAGTATCTGCCATGTTAACTGTTCAGTGTTAAGAAATATAAATAAAACTAATGCATCAAGAAAATAATTAAACTTTTAATTTAAAAGTAGGAGTTGTTGGTATCAGGCAGACTCACATACACATACAGACAGAGAGACAGAGAGAGAGGGAGAGAGAGAGAGAGAGAGAGAGAAACCAGTGACTAAGAGTGGGATGGATTCCCAGGTTCTCTTGGGGGCAGTTTAGATGGTCACGCTTTCCCCTCTGTGCCACTGAGGCATTGCCACTGTCTGTTTCACATTTAACATGCCCCCCCCCGCTCCACCACACACACCACACCCACACACACACCAATGCTTACACTGCCTGTTTCACATTAGAACACATGCACAAGTATGCATGCTTTCATCCAACATACATACATCCAACACTGAAAGACAAGCAGATGACAAACACACACACATACACACACAGACCTCTGTCTATCAGTCTATGAAAGTTTTGTCTCTCAGCACCAGAAGGCGGTTGTTCATGTTGATATAAACAATCGTTCTAATTAGCCCATATGTAGACCTCCAAAAACTATGATGGTCTCTCATGAATATTAACAACTGGACACACACACACACACACAATAGCAATACGTGTATATACATCTATAAATACCTGATTAGAATTTATTATGAACAAACAGTAGAAAATTGACTGTGGCCTTTTTCTCCTCCAATTACCATAATTGGGCAATAATTCCTCAATTTGCTCGTGAAGGCTATCAGCAACTGACATTTTCTGATTATCAGAGTGTATTAGAGCACTGTAGCTGTGGTAATAAAATTCTAACAGATGTAAACCACTCTCCTCTCAAATATTTATTCGGCTCTAGAATATTTATTTTAATTAGACAATGCAGGCCTTAATTGACTTATTTCCCTAATTCTCCATGAATCTTCTCATATTTATGTATAAATAGCAAAAATGACGGGACAACTTAGACATTTATGACTATTTCAAATAGAAAAGAATGCTCTTCTTGTGCTCCATAGTAACCCATTACTGCAATGCCACAGGCCGATTCAACCAACAGTGTTGCATCTCATTCAGTTAAAGAGTCAATCTTTTACAGCACACTTCAGCATTAAAGCACATTTACATGCGATGTGTCAGTTTAGTAAAGGCAGCATTCTCGACATTCATCTATGTGGAGTTTAGTGACCTCAGCAGTTTTCTACAATTGTTCCAGTTTCAGCCAGCAAAATATGACAAGCATTTCAATAAAGAGCACTTTCAAAATGTAATCATCACCTGTAAATTACGTGTGAGTCCCTGCATACGTCCCTGCCTGCCCTGTGTGCAGAAATGTTTCCGTGGGAGTCAATCATCTATCAAAGTGTCACAGTCTTCTCAGGCTGAGTGTGGTGCTGTGGTGCGTGGAGTAGCAGCAGCACGTGTTTGCTTACCCCAGCACAAAGGTGTTTGACACAGTGAAGGAGGAGATCCTACAAGAAGCGTGAAACCCAAGGCTGATATTTGGAAGGGTTATGTCGAGCGGCTGGGATCATCATTAGTTAGCATCAAAGAGGAAGATGACAGCTTCCTGTGAAGTGGCAGGAGAGGAGAAAGGTTAGATTTCATTCAGGCACGGTTAGTATGGGTAAAAATTTGCTGCATTGCACACAACTGCATGTATAATCAGAATTTGCATAATAAACTATCTTAATTTTCTACAATAACTTGAAACAAGTGAGATCACTATTGACAAAACTGATGTTGTGCTGAATTTGACTGAATTTAAAATCTGGGATGCTTCACAACATCAAAGGATTTTGCCTTGTGGCATAAGAAAATGTCAACAACTTTTATGCAAATGATATCAAATTTATCAAAGGCTGCCATCTCCCTTCTTACTCGCCAAAATAACCAGTAACACAATGACAGGGGAACAAGTGTCATAATCAGCACACAGCTGATGAGCAATTGTAATTTTGAGAAGAAATAGTGCTTTAAATAGCAAACCACATAGCTCATAATCAGACAATAATATCCCATTGTGGATATTAAGGCTATGGCAATATGGAATTCTAATACCACAATAATGAATAAAATTAAATGATGGTTGATATGAAGGAGGAAAAGAGGCAGAGGAAGAGGCAAAAAATGAAATGATGGAAGTACATTATGTAAGCAGGCGGTAATCTGTAAGATGGCTGGGCAGGCTTCCACTCCAAGAATGAAAAATGTGCTTGAGGAAGGCCGCACATGGGTGGAGGTGGGCGAACCCAAAACGGCAGAAATGGAGAAAGGCGGTGAGAGAGAAAAAGTCAAAGTGACAGACAGAGGGGGAATGTGTGAATGAATGAGTCACGGATGAACGAGTTCATCTGAGCCCTCCAGGTAGCAGTCAGCCTTTTGTGGTTATGGTATCACTTCTGGATGAAATTCAATAAGAGAAAGGATTGTGAATTCACCTGCTGGAGTACAGCCAGGCCTCCTGAAACAATACTGGATAAGAGGAAGAGTAGTGTTAAGGATTTCTTATATTTAACCTATTCATGTTAACACTCCTGAGATGAAATAAACTCTTCGTGTTGTGGCAGACAGAACTAATTCATGTTGAAAATTGGGAATATCTGTTAGAGGATGTCCATATACAAATTCGAGCAAGAAAATTGCTGAAGTAACAATGCAATTCAGAAACCAGACAGTTCAGGGTAAAGTTTAGTTCCATTTTTTTGTGCAAAAGTGCCTAATGAGAAAAACAATCCAACTAGACTCTGACGTGCATTTGTTTTCTGATATATACTGCGGCATGTTCGAAGCCACACCAAGGCACCAAAGCCAGAAGAAACACACAGGAGCCACTGATGTTGCAAAATGATAGACAGTGAAAACCACAGTGAGGAAGAAGCTTAATAAAAACCAAAACCAACATCCTGCAACACTACAGAGCGCTCATACATTTCCCATGTAAAGTCTGGCCCAGAGGGAACAACAGGCCGGTGTTTCTCTGCACCTCGGACCCCCAGCGACCTTTAACAGACTACAGCTGAGGGAGCTAATACAGCTCCTATCTCATCAGGGCTCTTAAGGGATAAAAAATATAATCCTAGACCTCTCTCTCTCACAAACACACACACAGCCCGCCTATTCATACATAACAAAATTCTCACAGGTAAACGAGACAAAATGCATAAAAATAAAGAAATAGCTGATATAGGTATGCAAAGAGCTGCAGGTGAGCCCCCCACACCTGCATCAACTCGCATGTTCGCTCATACACAGACCAAATCACTCTAGTTACATGGTTTTTTTCACTCCTCTCCTTCAACGCTGTCCTGACGGATAGAAGATGGGCACGATAGGGAAGAGGAGAGGGATAAGAGCGATGAGAACGGTGCCTTGAGCCAAGACGAGTTGGTTTTCAAGAAGAGCGTCATCTAAGCTGCCAGTGCCTGTCTTTTTCTTTTGGAAAGTGTAATCCTCTTCCCTCTCCCAGCAGACATGATCCCTTGTCTACAGGAACCTGCCGACATGAATAGAAGCAGGTGAACTGTCTAGGGATTCCATCACAGCTATCATTTCCAAAGGTCCAGTGATCAGAAACTCACTTTGTATTTGCTTTTGTTGTAAGATTACAGATTACAGGCCTATCCCAAACGTCCATCCATCACTCATTCTGTGAGGGATCATGGGGGGCTGGAGCCTAACCCAGCGGTCATTGGGCGAGAGCCAGTCCATGAAAGGGCCAACACACACACACAAACTCATTCAAGTTCAATTTCATAGCAATGGGCAATTTTGTTTTTTAACTCAACTAATCGGCATGTTTTTGAAGGTAGGGAGGTAACAAGAAAATCAGAGCACCCAGTGGAAACACACAGCAAAACTCAGATTCAAACCCAAGGACCTCTTGCTGTCAGGTGACAGTGTTCACCATCACCATGTAGGTGTCTGCCCAAGCATAAATACATTTGTGTATCTACAGTATGTACACATACAGGTGTGTCTGTGCGCTCTGGGCTATGGCGTTAAGTCAGTAAGGGTCTTTGCGTGGTCATAGCCATAAATAAGTAACCCACTTTTACTGCTGCTGGCATCCAGTGTGTCATGAAACATTTTCTCTAAAGCTCCCATCTCAGACAACACCAGCTCTTACCAAATTACCATATATTTTCCGTGTACTTGCGGAACAGAATAAATGCCAAATATATATATATATATATATACTGTATATATATATAAAAACATAATTGTGTGAATAAAATTGTAAAATTGCTAGGTGGAGCTGTTTCCTGGCAATGTAGAATTCATTGTATTATTCTGGCTCCAAATGATGAAAACAAGTCTGAAATTACTGTGATCAAATAATTACACAACATCGCTCTTTCCTCTTGCAACGGCCCTTGTTTTTTTATTTGTTTTGTGCATAAGATTTAATATTTGTTAAGCTTCATTTAAACATGAACAAACAAACGGGGGTTGAAGTATCTCACTTTGACAAGAGGAATAATATTTGCATACTTATGTGCATCATGGAAAGTACTTTAAATAAATTTGCTTTAATAATTGAAAAAGTGGCACTATAATTTTTACGTAATGGCAGCCTCGTTGCACTTTTCTTTGCAATAGTCTTGCAATATGATTAATATTTAATTAGTCAAGAGTTAATATAAACATGCTTTATTTCTCCATATAGCTGAAAGTAGCTGGCAGGCATTGTGCTTTTGACTGATAAAGAAAACATGTTTGAATAAAACACAAACAAACCACCACATGCTACTTAAAACATAATTCACTGCATATTTTACTTGTGTTTAATCATTCCCGTAAGTATAAAAATTGCCGTTATTATGTTTGGCAATTATTTCTAATTGTTGCCATAGCTCATATAATCACAGCTATACATGAGTGGTGTGTGTGTGTGTGTGTGTGGATGTGTGCATTTATATGCATTCGTATAACTGGATGCATGTGTGTCTATACTGCATGTGAGCACACAAACATGCATGGCGTTTATACACATGCAAAGGACTTAACCCAAACAAGCAGTGTGTGTTTGGGAGGAATGCGGTGTGTCTGGAGATCACGGGCCTCAGAGCGCAGTGCTGGTGCACTTAACATAGCTGTTCATCGGCAGCAAAGTGATAAGCAGCACACACACATACATACACACACACACATATACATACATACACAAATAACGCAGAAGTCTGGAATAGCTTCCATGGGGACACAGTGAGGAGTAAACAAGTGTTGGGGAGAGACAAGGGGGGAGAGAGAGTCATCTGAAACTTTCACTCAGCCGCTCACTGATGACC
The DNA here is from genome assembly GCA_900303265.1 of Brotula barbata. Classification (NCBI taxonomy): domain Eukaryota; kingdom Metazoa; phylum Chordata; class Actinopteri; order Ophidiiformes; family Ophidiidae; genus Brotula; species Brotula barbata. The sequence goes on along the minus strand of OMNV01001282.1, from coordinate 103,313 downwards.
CTTCGATACAGTATGAAAACATTCCGTCATCATCAATCACCGTTTAGTCAAGCTAAGTCAGGTAAAATTCCTTTTAGCAAACAGGTTTGTCACAGAGAAAACAAGGCTATCACTAAAACCAAGAAGCATCCCTAACTCACCACGTGCTAACTCAAGCGAGTCCGCTGACATAATACAAACAATGACTCTTTCAGAGGAATTACGACCGTTTCTCATAAGCTGACATCAATTGTTTTGACTCCCGCAGAAATCAAATGGAACCGTGCTCTTGGCGTCTTGCTAAGGTTAATGCTGCAGCTCCAGAACCAATTCAAAACATGGCTCTCCACCAAGGCATCGACTGCTCGGCTGAGTATTATCATATTCCCAGCGACACTTTGCTCACCACTTAAAATGCAGAGCGAGTTTGGAAGTAATGCGCTCACCGGTGTAGGACAGAGATCATTTTGATGTGGCATAAAGATTGCAAAAGCACAGGGGACATACAAAGAGCCTCTTAGATTGTATAACTTAATCATGCATGAAAGAAGTCGGTAGAAAAACATTTGTGCCCCGTTCAAAAACTCTGTCCAAGTTTGAGCTTCTTTGGGAATGATAGCATTGTTATTAAGCCAAGCTTTTATGAGCTTTGGTCCTTCGTGATGATGATGGGATCCCTTTATAGCAGATCAAATGCTGTTTGTTAATTAACTCTGCTTTCATTTGCATTAGCATTAGCATGCTAGCACAGTGAACACAAATTAAAATATAGCAAATTAAGGGACACGTCTTCCTTAGTCTTTTTGTAAAGACACACTGTGGAAAGTCGATTGCTTGCTGTCTTTTGTCAGACTCCATTGAGTAACAGTAAAAAAGAGAAGAAATCATTTCTTTTGCTTGTTTTCCTCCCATCCCAGGGAACAGATGTTGTTCATTCTGCTTGGCTGTACTGAGGAAGAGCACCAAATCGTGCTGTTTTCAGCCCAAATAGCTCACGCACAATTACTCTGCCGGGGATCTGTGTGCGTTGGCACGTTGCTGTGGTTCCCCCTTTGTTTTCTTAATAATTAGCTGGTGTTTTCACAGGGGGTTTATATGTGTGGGTAAGCGAGCCTTTCAAGGCTACTTAATCTACTCCCACTCTTCCATCGCTTCCCTCACTCTCGGCCTCCGCCACATCTCTCCATCTCTCTCCTGTCTGTCTTCTAAGCGACTGACAATTTAGACATTTTTCTGGCAACTGTGGATCTCATGTTTTAAGTAAATAATGAAAACTTGTGTTCTAGACCATATCAGAGATAAGATCGCTCACAATATTCATGACATTGGCAAGGCCATAAATGTTGCATTAACATTGTATCAAAACACAAGAAAACCACAGAATAGTGCAAAGTGTCAGGATGGCAAGTATGTTTACAATATACAAATTCTAAGAGTTAATTTTGCATATAAGAGAGTCAGCTGCCTCAAATTACATTTAATGCACAAATGTTATTCATTACAGGTGGACATTTTCACGAAATGGAAACATTTATAGACTATCCATACTGCTTAAAAAGTTCCATTAAGTTTGATTCTTAACTATTGAAAAATGCTCATGCCCGAAAAGTGTTTGCATGATTGCATGTCATGATTTGGGGGACAATGGCCTAATGAACATCTGTTTAAATAAAGTTCATCATTCTCAGTAATGTGATTCTTTTCTGTGTCAAATAGGTAAAACGTTAAACAAAAGAGCCTTAGTAATGCACGCACTGTGTTTTGGGGGGGGGCATCTGTACCTAATGTGTAGCCAACACATGGACACACTTCAACACACTTCCGCTGCAAACATGACAATCAATGGTGGCTGTGTTTGACCAGTGGTCGATATGCACTGTCAGAGCCAATGTCATTGATTTTCCACCTGCTAAGCAACCTCAATCGCCTTGACCCAGATGGGATGTGTTCACATGACCCCTGTTAATTAAACTAAACTGAGGACATCCGTGTGATAAAGCACACATACACAAATAAACACACAGTCACACACACCCAGCACAAGCCTTTGTCAGCTGGCACAGAAACACACGCACAGTTAAATTACACAAGTGAGACTGTGACAGGAAGGTCACTGTGGAATTGGGAAATGTGGGAAAGCAAGGTGAATGTCTAACAACCTCCCAAAATGATCGTCTCACAAGGTTTCCCTCTACATATCTAGACATATACAGTAGAAAACCAGAGCTGAATGAAATGACCCTCTCACTTTTTAAGATAAATATGTATTTATTTAACATTTGTTTCTAATTTGCTGCTTAAATAATTCTGTTGTGTATTCATTGTGGAATTTTTACCTTTTTTCATTCACATGTCAACATGCTGAGTTTTCCCTGGCTTGAAAAGTGCACTGAAGGGTGAGCAAGCTTTAAATTCTGCCAAACAGGAAGTGGAAGACACCAACTACCAGTGTTCAGGAGGGGAGGGCTCTTCAACTGCCATTTTCAAGAGGCTCTATTTGGACTAATTGTTTAATCAACTATTTAGTTTACATAAGAGTGCCAGGAAAATATCAGTTGATGATTTATTTACTTTTTTTATTTAAACTGTGTGTCTAGCATAAGTTTATATAAACCCCCATTTTGTCTCATTTGGGAGGAGCTTGATGAAACATTTGGGGCCATTGTTGTGCTGGGATTTTTGTGCTGTGACTTCAATAAAACATGAACTAATCTATGCTAGGTTATATAAATGAAAATGAAACAGTCATGCAGGGGATTTACGCAGACGTGTTTTATATACAGGACAAATGCAGACTATGTGCTTGTGTGTGTCTTATTTAAAAGTATTGGTTAAACTATTCCCATGTGTGATTTTTGTCACAGTGAAGCAAAGGGGAAAAACCAGCAAGTCCCAACTAACTACAATTATGTTTGAGTAGTGCATCTGAATCCTGTCAAACCACAATTCACAACTCTAATGAAGCAGCAAAGTGGGTCAAACGTCACCAGTTACGTGGTTTTCCAGGGGGTAAAAAAAAAAGGACAGCCTGGCGAGTTTAGGACCTAACATCACTACAGCTCACTTCAGTTCTGTTTCGTCTAAGGCTTTAGTTACGATTTGTTTGGTTGACCTCACTTCAAGTTTAAGAGCCTGTAGTTTATAATTGTTTTCAAATTATGACTTTATTTATTTATCCATTTATTGCTAAAATACTATTTTTACTTTCAACACTAAATTAATTGTATCTCCAGGTATCTTAAATTAATCATTTCTTGACTGGATATTTGTAAATGTTGATGACACTGTCTGTTAAGTGCCTCCTGTGTGATCCTAATAATAATGCAAGGATGGAGGATCCTGTATCACATTCACAGTCTACCAGGGAGGCAGCCCATGTATGCAGACACAAAATGGGTGGAAACTGAGGTTGCTGGCAAAGAATTAAACTTGATGGAGACAGTTTGACTCCTGTCTTTCCTCGGCTTGTACCATACTTGTCTAGCGATCCCTCAATATAAACATTTTGAAAATGAGCAGCTATTGAAAGAACTTAATCATTGAAAAACCATATAAATATTCCACCAACATTTAAGTTCATGTGCTCATCTATACTGGCATTATAAATGAAATAAATCTACTATCAGGTCTAATCTGTCTGCCAGAGTCCTTATAAAGACTCTTCTTGATGTCATTATGTGAAGCCTGTGCTTTTTTTTGTATTAGTTGATATTGAATTTGCCTCTCCTTTATATTAAAATACACACACACACACATTTATAATATGGCTTCCAATGGAAATATTTGTAAAGGAGCATAATTCTCAAAACATTAAATACAATACAAACAAGTTTAATATCTTTTTGCACATCCAGATAATAATATGTCTTTCACACTTTAAAATGAACAAGAAAACATCTTCATCCTAAACATTTCATTCCAAAGATTGCACTTCTCCTCTCCTTCTTTACTAACAATGTTTGAGAAAATGTATATATTATCCAAACCTCACGACTAGTCTACAGGAGACACGACAGAGCAAAAGCCTGAGCACAGAAAAAAATAAAAAATAAATACATAACTTTCCATTGAGTCATTCAAGCTACTTCCATTCAGCAAACCGACAAAATGTCGCTCTTTTACCAAAAACTTCTCACCAAGTCTCTATTTAATCAACATTTCACTTACCTGTCCCACATGTTGACAAAAGATGAACGGTTGTTTCACAAAGCTAAGAAATAATGTCCATATTTGATACACAGAGGCTAACTAATGTGAAATGGTGAAACATGTCTACGGTGTATTATATCAGCAGAGTTAGCTAACGTTAGCTGGCTAGCTAGCGCTAGCATTAATTTTAGGTAGCTAGCTGAATTGAATGACTACAGTGGTGAGGAGTTCAAATCACAATATGAAAACAGTAAAAGTGGGGATTAATCAACTATTGCGTTTTTACTTTTAATTAGCTCACTCATATCCTCACTAGTTTGGCAAAACTGTTTGGTGGCCTAAGGCGAACATTTGTAAGAGACAAGGGAACATTGTTATTGCAAAATCCTTTTTGGGGGGTGGATAATTCCTCCATGAAACTTATGATGCTAAATACAGGTTAGGTGTATCGAACACATGGATATACACACACACGCACACTGTCCATGCGTACACACAGCAGCTTACTTTCCCCCTGGCCCAGCCTGTCGATGAGGCTGTGGGAATGGGGTCACACCTGCAGCTGCTGGCAGGGTGATAAACGATGTTGCTTTAAACTTTGAAGACCGTCATTTTTTCGGAGCCGCTGTTTACCCACCATTGAAGTATAATGGGAGCCTTTGAAGGCGAGCGCGCCAAGGACAGAGGCTGCCCTCTGTCTCATGTTTTGAAAGAAGGAGAAACTGGCCCTCGATTAGCTAATGACACATTCTGCTTCGATTAGCCATAATAGGACGGAGCAGCCCTCTGACATTACGATTGGCATTTCCTACTCTGACTGCTATGGAAAGTTTCTCACAGCTTTCACCAGTCAAACAAAATAAATCAATTCATACCACAGTTTTGGCAGACGTGTTTTCTTATGGCTGACGTGGAAACAATGGGATGTCAGTTGGGTTTAATGGTTCATATAAGACCAAAACAAAACCTAGGATACAAGGGAGTGATGATGGAGGTATAAAGAAGAGAATGATTGAATACATATTTTGTGCTTCTTTTTGTACTTTTTATTCCATGTTTTTATATCGTACTTTTTATTTCACCGCATTTGTATGTAGTCTTCTTTTAGTATTTGTTTTTTTCCAATATAAAGAACTGAGTAATCGTTCAATGTCCAAAGTTGGAGATAAAAGTTTTTTTTTTCATTTTCCATTGAAAAGCTGCACTGTCTAATTTGTGTTTTTTATTGTTTAAACATTGTATTAAATGTCTAATTTTGGGTGGATTTTTATTCATGAGGCCCCTGCATGAACCGGATAGGATACATATTAGGAATTTAACACTTTCATAAGGACAGACAATTCACTTTTAATAATTTTGCTATTTACTGACTCATTGTGTTCACTGATTGTGTTTTTTTGCTATCAGGACAACATGTACAATATGTGTACACAAGCTTGAGCACTTTAAGAGTGGCCTTTTCATGCTGCCTTGGAGAAGCCATCAGTGGAGCCTCTTACCGACTCCCTTATCAGATGAGGCTGCATATCTGGCTGCTCCTCCTTATTCGTCTTTGAGGCCTGAAGCGATTAACCGATGCAGGAATGACAGTCTAGACCGCAGCGGCCTCAGTAAGAAGCATTCCAAACTTCTTCGAAGAATACTGTGATCTCTGACTCACACACAAAATCTCAAATAGCACCCAGATATACAGTATGCTCACACGTATGTCAACACAACAGCAAAATATTTAGGCACAGACTCATTCGTGCAAATCCAAACCTGTATATATTCACATACATACAGCTATGCTTACCCACACTCAGCGAGTTCAGAGAAATGAAAGATTTGACATATGGGTGCATTTTATTCCAAGAAAATCTCCTGCGATCTCATCACATTTCTGTAAAAAATGCTGCAGGGATTTTTCATAGAAATGCTACATAGCTAATATGATATTGTCTTAAGTAAAATGGGGTCCAGCTAAAATCTTTTCAGATTTGTGAAGATGTGAACATTTGTGGGGTCCAAATCAGGTGAGTATGGTGGCTGATGATGGCCAAGTTCAAAGCAACAATCGTGGGTAGGAGACAGCATCATTCCTGTTTGTCTGTCCTATACAACTCACAGCGCCTTGGTTTACTCTGAAGCTTGTCACATAGAAACACCGATCTTAAATATGCAAAAAGACCTCAGAAATGGCATTACGTGTGTGTGTTTGTATGTTATAACCATCACCTAATGTCCACCGTGCTGCTCGACGCACCTCGTCGTAGGTGAAGCTGTGAGATTTTGATTCCTTATTAGGCAGGCTCAGAACTTACCAATCAATCTCATGTGCGGACGTGTGCAAAAGTGCAGACGGTGGAGACAAGACAACGCCCACCCGATGTTAACCCAAGCATGGTGTAGCTGCATATGAGATCATGATTCGCCTGCATTGCCTTCACCATGCAGAACAAAGAACATCCAGATTTTGTTTTTCTTGTCTTTTCTTTTTTTTAGGGGGCGAATGAGGGTGGCTTCACAGACTTTCACTAAGATATTAAAACAACTGTCATTCAAACCCTCAACTTCTACTCTCTACTCAATGCATTTTATTGTATTTCTCATTCAGTGTTTCTTCTCATGCTGATTTTGAGTTATGCAGAGGAAATTTACTATATGTATGGTACAACACACAAGGCAATAATCCCAAGTAAAACATGTTTTTAGTTGTTCCTGTATCTTCTATACACATTTTCCTTATCCCTCAACATTTACAGCAGACAACACTGCAGTTTAATGTATACTTCATACATACTGTATATGTATGTCCATTTACATACTGCATCTATTATTAGATTTAAAGGGGCAGAGTACAGAAGTACATGCAGCCATCTTTGATACACTGACAACCAGTTTGATTCATCAACAATAAATTGTATTTTTCATTCAGAAAAACCTTCCTCCTACTCCCCTTTGAAATTAATTCACTTCCCTCAGCTAAACAACCCTAGAGGAAAGTTGCAACCATAACAAATGGGTTTAAATAACAACCATGCAGCAGCAATCTCCTCACAGCGCAGTGCATTGTGCTTGCCATTCATCACACCAACACAGCATAACGTGGACCTTCCATAACAATTACTTGTGTCATTAAACTCCTTGTATTGTTGTTGTTTTCTTGTGTGATAAGGGCTAATCTCCTCCTATCTGCTCTGTGGTCAGAGGAAAAGCAAACCTCAGCTTTGGCACTCGAGTCTGAACAGAGAACAGATCAAGTTTGCTGTGTTATACTGCCCTCCTGTGGCGGCTTGGAGGATCAGCTTTTTGTCTGCTCATGATTTCAACCATAATATATTCAAGCTGTGTATAATTATGTTTACTCTAATCAGATATTTGTTTTTCAGAAAAACCAGGCTTGCAACAATTTTGTAGAAAAAAAAGATTTACTTGTAAATACAATTATCCCAAATGTACAATTGTGTTATTAAGGACAGATTATTTCATAAAACAAGGTATATAGATGAGGTGAAATTATGCAATCTTTGCCGATGTCTCGATTAATTTCTTCATTTGCTGTATTGTACAAAATGGTGTGGTCCTCCAGAATGATAATGATGAATGCATGATTACTACTTCCTTTAATATGTACCTCACAATATGCATAATGTTATATATACGGTTTGATCTCGCCATAATCTCATCAGAAATACAGCAAGCACTTCTACAGCATGCATTTAATGCCACGGGTTTGATGAATTTTGGCATGTTGCATTGTTAAAGGCTCTTTTTTTCAAGACTTACTGGATGATTGCTGATCCATTTATTCAAATTCATATGATTTTAGAGGGGATTCAAAACAAATCAAATAATGGCAATAATGATATGTATTATACATATGAATGAAGGGGAGCAGGCTTATATGTTTTGCTCTCCATCTAAGGAATGCGGCTGTCACTTACAATCCATATCATTGGCTGCTTTTTGTGTTGGAAATTCCCAAGATTATCTGATGCAGTTGCACGTTCTTTGAGGAAATACTTTCTGCACAAAGTCATTAATGTAATGTAAATATTGAGCACTGCATATACTCTATCAATTTCTACTATTGTACAATCATGCTCAGAATATGGACACACTGCTGCTCTCACAAGCTCTTTAACCCTCCTAGGCCACATCATTCACATCATCGTAAAAGCTGGGGCCCTTCATCACTTTACTGTACCCAGAACTGCCGTTAGGTTCACACATCAAGGCCTGCAGCTATCACACTGCACTAGCTATAAAGCTAAGAGGAAGGAGAGATGAGAGGGCTTATTGATGTGCTATAAACCCTTTATTTTATCACACGAGAAAGGAAACTGGGTGTGCGGTGAGGAGACGAGGTATGGCCAAAGCAGGTGCAGCAAAGGAGGAGAAGCAGGAGGTGTTTTTCATGACTCTGTTTTGCAGTATGAGGCCTCAGGAGGAGCCCACTAAAATGTAGAAGCCACAAGAACAAAAAAAATACAGAAAACTGGACAGTCTGTGTTATTCACTGCTGCTTGAAATAGCCTTGCTTTGCATGAAATGATTTGTACAAAGGTTTGCAGATCATGTTTTCAGGTTTCGTGTAGTTAATATCTGTCAATCATCAGACTAAAATGCATATAAAGGGAAAGTATTTTAATTTCAAAACAACACACTCAGATCAAGCACAGGGCAAATAAATCTTGGATCTTGACTGTCACACGTAACTTATCCAAAATCATCGCGCACACTTGTACGATGATTGGACTTCAGCTGTATGGACAGAAAATGACACTCAGACTAACGGCCTTTTTATGACACCGAGCCAGTTGCTCTTGTCTTTTTTGCCAGCTGTTGAATCTTGCTGAGACAAGAGAGAACACCCACGCCTGCTCGCACGCAATTTCATCTTTATTGTGAACCCCAACACACACTTCATTCCAATCTATGCACATACCAACCATGTAGCCACTCTGTGTAAGACAAAAGGAGTTCATTACAAGTGGGCAATGGAGCTGAGAAAACCTTTCGACACACGTGTGTATACACACACACGTGCACACACACATTACATGAGACGATCATTTGTCATGTGGTCAGGAATCTACAGTCATGGTCTTTACTTAACACTGAAGCCTCAGACTTAAGGCATTCCTCTGGAAATTTATGTCCAAACAGCTGTGGTTTCATCCCACTCTCAATGAACCTAGAAGACAACGACCTCCAAGGAATTATGAGGGGAATCCAATCCATTACAGGCCTCCAACTCTCTCTCTCTCTCCATATGAAGGGTGAGTGTTACCTGCTACTTTCACAGTGTCCATGCATGGGTCTTTGAATGTGTGTGCTTGTGTGTAAAGAATTCAGCTATGCAAACTTCACGTCTTTGATGAGTGAATGCTTATCATATTGGGAATCCATGGTTTTAAAGGGGAAATGCCCCATACTGTGTGCAAATGGCAGAGATAAATAAACAGCAGGACCCAATAAAAGATGAAAACAGCAACTGAAGTGTCTACACTTGGCATGATCATACCCAAAAATTTAATATGTTATTTTGCCAAAAAAAATGCTTCCGCCAGGTGCAATTTCACATTTCACACATACTAATTCAAACCATCTACAAAAATAACCACAACACAACTCTGATCTGCCTTGGATTGCCTCACTTAACAGAGGGTGAGAAAAAAATTCTGGCCAGATTTGAACCTATCACCTTCACTCCTGTAAAATTATTTTTAAATTTCATCTGAGATGGATCGTGTAAACTTGTTGGAAGGCAGGCCGACCTTAACTCAATCACTGCATTTATTTTTCTCCCCCTGTAGATTAAACACACTATGGCAGCAGTTGTAATGTAAAGAATGGAAACTCACTGAAGTGTGAGGATGATGATGTGATGTGTTTAGCGAGCAGGGTTCAAGGCCTCATTTGGTGCATGGTTCCAGCATGGCGTCACTTTCCTATACTGCACCTATACTGCAAAACCCCACTGGGATGTACAGTAGTGGAGAGACAGAGAGAGAGAGAGAGAGAGAGCATGGAAAAGTGCACAATCTGCGTTCCAAATTTTCAATAATCGGAAAGAGTAACAATAGAATGAGATAAGTTATACAAAATAGCACTTAAGTTACACTTTTACTTCATTTTTATCCCAAGAAAAAATTGATGAAGATCATGAGAATCTTTATTGAGAGTTGGCATGAATCTTTATTATATGTAAGATGTCCACCTGGTCAGTTTAGCAGGGTTGAAACCTCATTCTCTTCTAATGACAAAAAGTAATGCATCCCAGCATTGGGAGATGAAGGCTAAATAAAATAAAAACATGTTATCGTGATTCATTAGTGGCAGTGTCAGCGAGGTCGAGGTGAATAGGAGGTGGCAGAAATGACTGTGTGGAATTCGTGGTTTGTCAGAGAGAATAAAGCTGCTCAGTCTGTCCCAAACTCACTCTGTATTTCATTCATGTTCCCATGACCTGGAGTAATCCCTAATGTTTCCCAGCAGTAGATCAATTGTTGTAGAGTCCACTCCAAGTCAGTGAATCATAAAACACCACCCAGACGCAGGATTACCTGTGAAAATAAAGATGTTGGATTTTCTCTTTCCTGGTCATGAAATTAGACGTGATGTCTGGAAAGGAGACACACAGCCGGCACTCCATACCCACACATAAAGCTGCACAAATAAAAATCATTGCTGTGATGGTAAAATAAAATAGCAGCACACTTCACCTTTACGGTCTTCTCAATGGACTCTTTGTCTGGGCTCCATGAAGCACCATTTGCAAATAAAAATATGAACAGAGTTTCAAAGGTTGCTGCACAGATCTCGAAAAGGTTTTCATTATTTCTTCACAAAATTCCAAAAGTGGATTGTCTTTTTGTTTTGTTTCACAAGCTTTAAAAATACAACCCATGAATCAATGTCCATCAGTGTATAGACATGGATACACATAAAATCACTTAAGAGCAAGAAAGAACATGTATTTAAAATACTATTTGACTCAAGTGTTCTGTCAGCTCAATTAGTCTTTTGTAGGAGGCAAAGCTCTTTAGAAAGACACATCCCTCCACCCTCATCTGGCCTCAGGAGGTCATTTGGTCTGATGCCTTTTACTCCATAATATAAACTTCCTCACCACAAGCTGCAGCAGTGAAGCTCACAAACAGAATAAATAAACAACCACAGGACAAACCAAGGTTTGGAGATTGTTAGCGCACACAATTTCAATATGGGAGTTTGTTTGTTCAAATTTGCTTGTGCGGTGACCTAACTCCTTTATACCAAGCACATGTGGGGAAGGGGGCATAGGAAGGCGAGCGTTACTGGGGGGAAAGTGGAAAAATCCATATTTTTCCAATATGCAGACCGGGCTGTTCATCAGGCAAAGTTTGACACATGTCTTTGAACAGAGTTAGAAACAACAAATTGGTGGAAAAAGTAAAAGGTTGGAGTGCGGTGGTTTGGCTAAACAAATGTCATTTTTGGACACTGCTGCAGGGAGGATGAGAAAAGGAATGATGATGAAAAGAATGAAAAGATACATTCCTGAGAGTCAAACTCACTGCCTCGCTGTTTCCTGGCCTTGATTAGAGGGATGCAGTGACTTGTGGATACATTGAGATTTAGATCGCTGCTGTCCAGAGGGAATTACCAAAAGGAAACAATATGGTTGTGTTCATCAAATGTGGCATTGGTTTTTATGATGTCTCATTCGGTCCTGGGCTGAAACTGTGCAGCCGTGCAGCTACAGTACGTAAAGAAAATATTTTATAATGAAAAGGTCACAGGTTTGACAGAAACTTAGTTGTGGTCAAAATCAATTAATCAAGACATAAACACTGACAATGCATATAAACCAATAAGAGTAGATGTGGGGGAGCATAGGACAAAGTTGTATTTCTTTTCATTAGGTCTGTTCTTTAATGTGTTCAAAGTGTTAGTATAACCGTGTATCCAAAATGGTAATATTCTAAAAGATTATGACCACAACTTCTACAGAATGCAGTAAACAAATACGAGAACAAAAACCCCAAGATTTATTTTGAGGTCTTTAGGTGCGCTTGTGTCCATACATTCCAAACATTATATCTTGGGGGGCTTAAATCTGGATGGAAAACTAAAACTATTTTTTAGCGTGTGAGGGGACCTAACAAATAACATTTGACTTTGCTTTGTGTGTACATAATATTGTACGTATAAAAACATATCACAAGGCACTGTTCTATTAATCTAAAAGGGATTCAATTTTTGAAATGGATATTGGTTAATGTGAGAAATATACTGTATGTGTGGATGTAACATTGTGTTTACAAGTTGCTCAGTGTAGCAGCTTAAGCAAATTCCCAACTCATGAGCTAAACAGTGCTTTATCTGTACTTATTATGGTAAGCAAAAATTATTCTAAGATTTCAATTCCCAGGTCTTCCAAGGCACAATGTATAAACAGTAAAGAATTTACTCAAGCAAGTTACAGCTTGATTGGTCAGTATTTTTATGTCAAACTGAAAATACATCAATGGATGTGTTTTAAACTTTCAATTTTGTTAAAAAAAAAGCACAGCACAAAAACTTGATTCACAGAATCCTTCACAGAGAAGTTAGCATTTCTCGTTTTAAAAGGAACTTCACACTTCTTACATACTCAAATCAAGAGCTCCATAAAAGTCTAAAACTTCCAAAGACCTGACTGAACGTGTCTTAACACTCATGACAAGATTGAACTGTTTATTTTTTAACTGATGGAAAGCCCAACTAGATGAATTCTGGATCATCATCTGTTTACTCAGAACGGAGTGTTACAGATGGCTACTAGTCTTTGTCTCTGAACCAACATTTGGGGATCAGCTTCAAAACAACACTACCCAGAGATCTGACTGCAGACATGAAAAAATATCAAATCCAGTAAAACATGTGTACTGTACATGTAGAATATCTTGCTTTACATCTCAGATCATCTTGTGTTGTTGTGTATGGTGTTCTCTCAGCCTTTGCTGCCCCAAAAACAACATAATGAGGCTGTCCTTTTGCCTCAGCTTCGTTTTGCCCGTTTTGGTTCCGGTGTGTCAGCTGATGCACCAGCCACGTTCTTGGGTCCCTTTTTTCGAGACTCTGCTTCCTCTGCGTCGTATAGTGCATTCCTGACAAAACGTGCAGCAGCGCCTTTATCCAGGCGGGCAGCTTTCTTTTTGTCTGTGATCTCTTTCACTTTGTTCATGTATGTCCTTATTCGCTCCTGCAAAACAGAGCATGCGTACAGAACCATTAAACTGAGCACAGGAGTATAAAAGAAAAAGTCAAAGATAGCAAACGTAAAAACGTACCAACTCCTGTTTGATTCCATGTTCTCTGGGATTTATTCCTTGTGTCACCAAGTACACTGTCAATAAGAAACAAACCATCACAAAATTGTATCAAAAGCATATCAAAACATGTGGTGTTTCCCTATTGACAAACTATGTCTAATTTACAGACAGATACTTGGTATCAAGTGTGCTCCAATAAACTCTCAGGGCTGCCCAAGTGGATTTCAGAGGATTGGTGTGGAATATAATCTAAATTTGATGTTGGCACATTCACAAAAAAGAAGTGGATTTTCATAAGCATGGTTTGAAAATCTACAGTATGGTTACGTTTTTTTCTTCAGTTTATATAAATCTAGCTTCATAAACATTTTTTGGGGAACAGCTAATTAATTTCTACTCCCACTGTGACTTGTAAGCTCCTTTGTCTGATATACACTCCATTGAACAAATGGACCTGGATAATGTCAGAGGCTAAATTAAAGAGACACATGGGAAGCTATACAACATAAAGATAAACATGTTGTTATTTTTGTTTTAAAGTTGTACGATATCCAGATAACTATTTTAATTTTCCTTTGTGAGACAAGTTCTTGAAACTGCAGAGGTAATACTTTATCTTGCATCCAAATGCATCCAAAAAATATGACAAAATCAAAATCATCATTATCCTTTCATCCATAGACCTGCCAGAATAATCCAATATCCTTCACTTACTCCAGAACAGTGAATTCAGGGTGTAGACAGACATCAGGTCCAGTTTGGCTTGCTCCAAGGGATCAAGCTGTCAATAAATGAATCATTTTAATTAACAACAGTGTTGGGAAGATACTGTAATGTGTAATCAGAGTCTGTGTAATTGTCTACTTTTTGCATTAAGTCATTCCTGTTCATTCCCATTAATGTCTGCAACATGGCTTTGACAGAAGACACAGAGGACGCAAAACCGTTGAGCTGTTCATCAATTTCGAAGGGGTAATCTTCAGCTGTCCCAACCTCTGCCATTATTCTGTGAAAAAAAAGCGTTACAGCGTCGTGAAAAAATACTGCTTTTGGTTGTGTACGTACTTCTGCAACGTTTAACACTGTTAACATTTTCTCAAGTGACTGTGCAAACTGGGAGCTTGCTTCATTTCAGAGATGACATGGCTGATAATCCCGTTTGACATAATTTTGCTCCGTCAATCTTATATTAAAGTTACAAAAAGAAACATTACCAACACTTACATTAAAGCCAGTCTGCAATGGCAAGTGTATGATCTTTATGACGCTGTAAATTTAAACTCCCGTTCTGTTGCAGCTCTGCATTCAGCTTCATAGAACAGCAACATTAGCTTAGCTTAGCTTCGACGTGAGGAGAAATACGCACTTCCGTCCGGTCGTGATACGAATTTAACCGTTGATTTGAACGAAATAACTCAAAACACGTGAGATATTTAATTGTAATTCTGAAGTTACAACTTTATACGTTACCTTTCTGCATGTACGTACCACGATGGAGCTTTCAGGAAGTGACGAAACACAACAACACAGATCATATTTTCCGCTCTTCACTGCCCCCTACCGTTGCGGAGGGTAGGAGTATGTATCGCTGCTGTGTGTGTTGGTGGACAATAGAGGGACACAAACGAGAGAATTAAGGATGTGATTGCTCGACGCTGTGGCGTGACACTAATATTATACTTGGTTCTCGCATTTGAGGGAACTCAGTAAACAAATTATGGCTTCATAGTTGGGAAAGATAGGATAATTAACACGAAAGCTCCAGCGCTAATGGCATATTGTTCATTTTAATTTTCCTATATTTCTATTACTTATAATTGCCAGTTCATTAGTAAGAGTGCCTTATGGGAAATGACGATTTATTTTCACCAGCCTGTTAAAGGGCTGGGACTTTGAACGGATTTATTTTGGGTTTGATTCCCTGTGTACAACTATCAGACCACCAAATTGTCGAACTACTTGGAAAAGTCAGCTGCGTCAGTTTGTGTATTACGTCATCAGACAGTGTGTTGGCTACACGAACACTGGCTCAAAGTTTCGTTGTGTTGCGCTTCACTCTGGTGACGCAAACCTCGACTCCTCTGCATCGTGTATCCCATCACTACAGCTGACTAGTTGTGTTGGGAAACCAGCTACAAATTGTTGTAGTTGTTGTACTTAAACAGTTCTAAATTGGATATAAAGAGACTTTTAAAAAATGAATAACTGTGATTTGGAAAAGCTTGCCGTCTCTGTAGGAAAGCTACAACCGGCATTCGACCCCTCGGTTACAGACTACACAGTGACTGTGGAGAGTAACGTCAACAAAGTCAAACTGAACGTGGTCGCCAGTGACCGCGGGGCTTCGTGCAGGGTTGTGAGTAGATCTGATAAATCGATCGATTGTCTGATTGGATATTGGGGTTTCCTTGACCAGCAGTGTTGTTTTCCAGCTCACTCATGATGGTTCGAGGGTCATTAACCTGAACGATGGGTTGAACAGAGTAGAGACAGAGGTGGTAGCAGAGGATGGTACCAAGAAGAAGTACAGCGTGGAGATCAACAAGCTGTCTGCTAAGGATGCCGAGCTCAGTGCTCTGGCAATGGAAGAAGATGATGTCCCTCTTCAGCCTGAATTTTCCGCACAAATCTTTGAATATTACTGTGAGTACAGACCACGTGACGCATTATACAAAACGTGAGTTAAATAGTATGTTATCATATTTTAATCCATTATTTCAACAGTACAGTTAATAATTGTATTTCTTATGCTGGATGAAAAGTATTATTAAAGTGGCATGAATGAACACATTTGAATGTATGATTGATCCAATGAATATGTTTCCAAAATAAATACATGTTAAATTGTGGATTTCATTGTTCCGATTTGATTTCTGATTAGTTTTGCTGCACTGTTTTTCCTACAGGTGCGGTTCCTTTTCATTGTAACGCTGTGACCCCACAGCCCGTAGCCCCAGATACACACATGAAAGTCTCAGTGAATGGAGAAGAAGCCAAACCAGTTCCGCTCAATTTTGGAGACACCATGGTGGAGATCTCAGTCTGCTCAGCAGATGGCACTAATACGCTGGTATGATGAATATGAGTCATAGCAGTAAAGTTGTGATATGTTGCTTTGTTGGGTCTTGTTTAGTTTGTTTAGTCATTGAAAATGTATTTGTTATTTTTAAAACATAGATCTTGAACATAGAACATAGAACAGTCTTGTATTTAACATCACTCTTACCTTTCAGACTACACATTTCATATTTTGTTGTCACATTGTGTGATTTTTCATTGGATAATCCTTGGCGCTCTCCTCCTCTTCCTCTGTCAGGTGTACACAGTATGTGTAACTCGCTTTCTCATGCCCATGGCCGTGACCTTCACTGATAGAGAGGACAGCTTGAAGTATGAATGTCCAGTATCTCTCAACGCTTTTTATAGGCCGATCCTCATCAACCACAGGTGAGACTGTAACAGGGAGATAAATAATAAAATCCTATTCATATTAAGGATAATAATAGCAGGGGTAGTCGCTGTTGCCTCATTATGTCAAATACTTTTCTAAAATAAATGATTTACACTTGATGCATTGATGGAAAAAATTTGTATTAGATTCGAGTTTTGCCAAATCAAATTATAGATTTCTGATGCTAATAATCAAGCTTTTGAGTTTACTTTTTCTAATTACTTAGCTGCACAATACGCTGTCAAGTTGTTCATACACTGAGCAGATATGGTTAGAAGGTGTGAGACTTCCCCCACACTTTCCTTAATTCTCCTCATGTACCGTAGATGTACCGTAGTCTCTTTTTGATTTGCAGTGACCCAAAGCACATCTTCTCCGGGCCTTACATTGAGATGCTGGCACGAAGATCAAAGATCGACCCACTCAGTCAGTGTCCTCTGGGAGAGAACTGGAAGGTCACCGAAATGGACGTGGACAGGAAAATGTCTGCCACTCTCGTCAAATGCTGCTTTGCTTACCGAGGTGCAATTTCCAAGAGAATCTTAAAATTAGGTTTGATTTGGAGGCAAATTCATTCAATTTAAATGGGCGAGGCAGTACAACCGCAGTCATTTCTGCATGTGGTCTAAGAAAAGGTAAATTATACATGAAGTGCACCAGTGAAAGCAGAAAATGTTGTATATACACAATATTTATTCAACTTTAATTTCCCTGATTAATTAGATCCCTAGAGGAGTGATTATTGTAGGAAAGCAATTCCGCAGACTCGTTAATTAAACTGATGACTCAATCCATCCTGTTAAATAAAGGCCACGGTGGGTTGATAAAACTTTCTGCCGATTCGTCATTTATATGGACTGTTCAGTCTTACTCCTGTCACCGGGTTACAGTGTTTTCAATAGTGGGAGACGTTCCACGTGACCACTGTGATTTATTGTGTCTGTAATCTTTTTTTTTTAAACAGGATGTGACAGTGAGATGAAACTGTCTGACCTGGGTCCACACTCTTTAGACTGTCCACACAAGCCCACGGGGGAGCTGGACACAAAGGTCAGCATGAATGATTAAACAGTAGGCTGCTGTGGCAGAATCACGGCTATCAACCTCCACTCCACTCATCCTTTATTTACGAGTCAATGCTCCCTTCACAGTGACCGAGTGCAGCCTCCACTTCCATGTTTATGCGCTGTATGTTTACGTAATAGTATATCTGTGCATTTATTGTTACTGCACTTTAAATTAAATGGAAGTGGAACCACAGCCGTGTGTATGAAATAGAATGAGCAGATCAATTCAGGTGAACACTTTGATTTTATTGAGTTTTTCCTGCAATAACCATTCTATTTCCTACAGGATGTCACAGAGACAAATTGGTATAAGCAGAACTTTGCATCAACCACTAGTTTTGAGACAGAAACTAAACACACTTTGGAGGTAATGAACTCTGCTGTTATTTTAAATTTATTTTGTTTTCACGATATAACCCATGGGTAGGGCTCAGCCTTCAATAAACACAATCTTACTCCTGTTAAGGGGTTTCTTGCTTGAGTTTGTCTGATTTGTTGCAGATAATAAATTATCCAAACCTATCGGGTGAGATTGAATCAATGAAGTCATCAGCTGGATGATGATTGAACAGGAATTTAATAACAAACGGATCCTGTGGTGAATAAATGTGTGGAAAATTATAAGCTACAATTAAGTTTGTAACAAAAACAATATTCTCAAAAAACAAATGTATGATTTTTCACAACCACATATTAAACTTTGACTTTGACTATACTTTTTTTAAGGAAAATATCTTAGCTGTAAATAATTATGTTTGAATGTGAATAAATTCTGAAAAAACAAATATCAGTCAGTTGTTAGATGGTTTTACTTCCAAACTCCTGCACATTTATAAAAGATTCACCAAGTGCCTGATGTTCGTGTCCGATGAATGACTTTTTACTTTGTTCACCGCAGGAACATAAATGGGAGAAGAGAATACAAACGACAGCGGAAGAAACCGATGTGGAAACGCTGTGTGCCTTAGCCCAGGATGAAGTAAAACTCTACAGGCAGCACCTGCCAAAACCAGGCACGTACCACTCCCCTCAAGTATAAGAGAATAGACAATAAAGAACATCATAATATAATATAAAAATAATGATATAGTAAAGAGAATAAAGGTGTTGAGTCATCTGTGAACTACTAAGAATTATAACACTGATTAAACTGATCAAATGGAGAGAGAGAGAGACGTTGGAAGTTTTCCTGCATCCTACAGCCACTGTAATATAATATAATGAAACTTTTCACTGAGTATTTAAAAATACCCCACCGGCTACTGGACACAGCAGTAATTTCCCTTGCCCAGTTCTGGCAGATCGGCTCATCTTCAGCCATAAAAAATAGATGATGTGCCAGTGAGCAGTAACCTCTGGCACTTCTCCTTCTAGCCGACTTGCCTGGCTCTCGGGTTACTGTCGTGTCTCAGGCACTTGTGCCTTGTTAATTGTTTGATGACTCTGAGATGTGACATTACAGTCTAATCTGAGTGCTGAATGACCCCACATGTAAAACAGTTCAACAGAGAGATGTCAGTCCAACATTTCTGTTCGCTTAAAGCATAAAGTGTCATTTTTATTCTATGCTGCCAGCTTCAAGACAGATTTTACAATTTACTTTTTGAATGTTTAATACAAAGAAATCGTGTGATCATTAATTGGTCCTGAGGTTTAGTTTGAACACCTTCGAGTGTTCTGTCCCAGTTTGTATTACAACTTCTTACTGATGGATGACCAAGTAACAAATTTCAAAAAAATTGAGCCATGAAGGAAATATTCTTATGTAAATCCATATTTGTGACATCTCTTCAGGTGACACGATAAAGTATGTGGAAGGACAGTCCAACCTGGAACATGCTACTGCCCACTACGTGTCGGCTATCAGACTCAGTCCCAATGAAGCCAAGTTCCACTTCCTGTTAGGTCTGACTCTGGAGCAGCAGCAATATGCTACAGAGATGTACGGCCTGCAGAAAATGGTATTTCCACGGAATGTTCTTACTTCAAAATGAAGAATGCATCATAGATTTTACTGTTGATCAGTCTTTATTAAAAGAGAAAGAACAGGAACACACTCCGCATGCATTAAAAGTCATCAGTCAATTGGTGGGGGTTAAGTGTCACACAGCAGCAGAAGGAACAGCTCTTGCCTTAATGCTGGGGCCCTTTGTGTTTCTCCACAGGCTGACGTGGACACCGAGGAATTGAGTGAGGCCAAATCATCAGGACTTCATGATGAGATCCTGGCTGTGTGTAAACTCCATGGTTTCGACGGTACGCCGACCGTGGAGAGCCAGCTGCTGGCCCTGGATAAAGAGCATCACGCGCTCAAAGACCAGGGCCAGTCGAGCAAAGCCGAGTACATTCAGACGCTCTACGCCTGGCTCTCCAAGAAGACTGGCAAGGTACCAGTGACATAGATGACTTGTAATGGTGCCCAATAGGAGGTTTGTTAGCTTCATGGCACCACTGAAATACCTAAAAACTCTCTCTCTCTCTCTTTGGTGGTGGTTTTAAGATAACTGTAATCATGCAATAGTACATGGAAGTCAACTCGCTCCTCCTTTGATGCAGGATGGCAGTGCAGCCGTGCAGTATGAGGAGAGCTGCCTCCACCGGGCCCTAGTCAAGTACCTGGATGCCTGGTCTTTGAGTCCGGACAGCTGGGAGTACAATCTGCACGTAGGAAGGCTGCTGCTGCTGCAAAAGAGGAGCAGAGAAGCCCTGCAGCACCTCCAAACGGGCCTGGCACTACGCCCCAATCATCCTGCACTCAGGTCAACTACTGGGTCCATCAAATCCAACAAAAGCAACCGTAAAAATCCAGCTCGTAAAGGTTTTAAGATGTAACACACTTTGCTCGCCTGATTGCTGGGGCAGAACAATAACAACATGATTTCACTCTGCGTTTGGACGTTGGATAAATATACCTTAACTGGGAATTCTGAAAAGAGTGAACGACACTGGACGTGGTCATACGGTGGTCTGATTATTTGATTGTAACATTAACTCACAATGTTTGCTTATGTAAGGTAGTGGGTGTTTTTGAACTGGCTGCCCTGAGGTCAGATGATAAACAGATTCGTGGCATTTGGACAGCATAAACCGTCCACTTTCCCCTTTGATTGATCTTCATCCGTTCTCCTGTGTTGCCTTCATCTTCCCAGATTCTTCACAGGTCTGGCTCTGCTGCAGCAGGAGCACAAAGCCTCTGAGGCCACAGAGAAGGAGGCCTCTCTCTTCTTACAACAGGGGCTGGAGTACTTCATCAGTCAGTGCTGCATAAGGTGTGTGTGTTGTTGCTGGTCCTGCTAGTGCCTTGGATTTGTTTATTGTGCATATCTGTGTTTTGTGAGTGTATGTACTTAATTTTCCTGTTTCTGTCTTCAGACAAGTGGAGCGGGATCCGTCGGATCCTCTGACCAGCATCAACACACAGTTCCTACGAGGCCTTCTGATTCTAGGCGAGCTTCAGCAGAGAAACACACTGTCGGAGAAGGCCATGAGCGCCGAGCAGGTCTATCACACGTAAGTTCAAGAAACTCAAAAATTACATTGTTTTAAAAAAAGAGAAGCCTGAAAGTTTAGTTTTGCCTTTTTGATGTGATATACTCCCAAATCTATTAAATAACCACGGACTACCTTAAAATGTGCTAATTACCAATTAATTTACATACCCTCCCCTCTCCACAAAATGTTGGGTGATTTGAGACTGTGAGGTTGTAAGTGATCTCAGCTCCTGTCGGATATCTTCATGTGAATGAATATTAGAGCGCTGTGTCTGCTTTTGTTGGAATTCTTCCCCTCCTCAGTGTAGCAGTGCTGGCTGCCCAGGCTGTGAGTCACTGTGTGTGTCGTGGAGAGGTGAGTACACAGCTGGAGTGGGTGATGCTGGATGCTCACTTTGCTCTGCTGCAGAGGCTCATACAGCAGAGTGAGTGTGCGGACAGCTCTGCCAGCGACAGACAGATCCTGGTGGCGAAGAGATGCCAGGCCCTCACGGCTCTCATACGCCTCACCATTATCGCCCCCTGCCAGGAGCTGCTGGACATGCAGGAGAAAGTAAGAGCAGGAGTTGTGTGTTTGATCTTTATGTCTTAGGCTGCAGTCAATAAAGTTGAAAATGTGATATAGTAGCAGTGTTTTGTTTGCTAAAGGTTGAATCCTACTGCTGGTCTAGAGTGTGTTTTTTGGATGTGTGCAGGTGTGTCAGATAGCAGTAGTGACAACTCCTCGTGACAGCTTTGCCATGTGTCTCCTCGGACTGGCACAGCTGGCACAATATGACAGCAACCCAAAGTCAGACACATCAGAAGTCATCCGAGCCGAGGCCTGCCTCAGCTTCCGAGCGAGCATTGAACTAGAAGAACAGCCTCAGTGTGGAGAGCCTCCTGAACAGCTGAGTAGTGAGTATACAGAGTATACAGTGTACTCTACACTCTGGTCCCTAATATACTGAGCATTTGTGTAAACACCGTATGTATATTGTATTATCGTTTGCTCACAATTAGATTGTTTGCAAAAAAGCGGAAATAAAATGACTGATAACTTAAAGAGCCTGTTGAAAAAGAACTCCCACATCATCCAACCTGGACTCTTACAGAACAGAGGTGGTGGCAGAGCAGGTTGGAGGCTGAGAGGAAGAAAGCCAAACAGTCCACCAAGTCACACGGAGCGAAGAAGGGCCCGCCCAACGCCAACGTAGCCAAAAAAGGAGCTGGGCAGAGCAGAGGAGGCTCTAACTCTGGTCGCGGAGGGAAGACAACAAGTTCACCCAAAGTTCCTGCCTCACTTCCCACGACCCAAACTAAGGGAACAAAAGATTTAAAAGCTGCACCACATCCACATCCAGCCAAGACCCGTGGAGCCAAGTGAGTCACTTTGAGCTGGAGACAAGAGTTTGGCAGGCCGGTTCTGTTCTTCTCTGTGGATTGTTTACACATTATATGTTTGTGATGACTGAATTTGCTATGTTTTAATGTAGACATGCAGATGTGTAAAAAGTGAAGTATTTAATTAAAGTCATATCCAGATCTTGAAGGATTTGAGAGTTACACATATGGAAAAATATGAGAAATATAAAAGCCAAAGTAAATAAATACCAACACACATCACCGCAGTGTACTGTATACAGAAAGGTGCCTCTCCACCATGCTGAAAGGGAGGGAGGTGAGACTGAGAGCACACATGAACAGACTGCTCCTCTCCTCCCGTGTGTGTCTTCGTTCTACAGTTTGTGTATTCTACTCTCTCTCCTGTAGGGGGAAACGTGGAGGAGCAGCCAAGCCGGCAGGAGCAGCAGCCAAGCCAGATGGAGCAGACAAATCTTCCAACGAGCCGAGGACGCAGTCCCACCCCGCTTCCAGCGAGACTTCACATGATGTCTGTCCCGATGCTGTCCAGGCAGCAGAGTCAACGCAGCATCCCGATGCTGTCCAGGCAGCACAGTCTACACAGCATCCCGAAGCTGTGGAGACAGCACAGGGTAAGAGTCTCATTGTCATACACACACCTAAATATATATATGATTACTGGACAGTGCAGATGGAGCTTATAAACATTACAAAAATATCTTGTGGGTTCCAAAACAGACATGTGTTATGCTACAGATATCATTAATGCCTGACATATCTGGGTAAAATGGCATCAGAAACCACTTTCTGAGGCAACCATGGACAGTTTTGTATGTTAACTAAATCTATAATTCATATAATTCATAATTCATGCACAGTAGCTTTCAGAGGCTCTTTAGCACAGAGTCCATTTAAAAGCCTACAGACCTAGTAAGTCAATTGCAAATTTCTCCTGAAAGTTTCAGCTTGCACAGTTACAATCTCAGTGATCTCTTGGTGTTGCTTGATTAATTGTTGTGTGCACATTTTCTAGATGAGTCCACTGTGGCAGACAGTGACACGGCACCCACTCATTTCAACTGCAGATCTCATATCCCACGACTGGGCCTCGCTCGCGCCCTCTCCCACTCCGCAGACACCAAGGACAAGGCAGCGCAGCTTTACCGAGACGCCATCGCCATGGCACCAGAAGTCAGTGAACACATTTTTATTTCAGGCACTTCCTCAATAATTTTACAATACAGCTTATAATGACATCAAATTACTGTATCATACCCCTACCCACTCAAACGTCAGTGAACATCAGTGGGATGATCACATGTTCCTGTATTCACAGAGAATTACAAAACCCAAGCTTTTATATAGATGTTAATCAAATTCTGATGTCCTAGATGTATCTACTTAACCTCTGGATTAGACTGCGTTCCTATGCATGTTATATTTAAAGCATATTTACAGGAGAAGGGTTTCCTAGTTACCGTAACGATTACATAGAACCATTGACTCATTACCTACTCAGCTCCTTTAGAAATGAACAAACATTGAGACATTTACAGGTGTTTCTCAGATGCTTGGTGCTGATGAAGTGACTGACTATAGGTCCATGATGCGTACATTGAGCTGGTGCAGCTGTTGGAGCCATCGGACCCCCAGGCTGCTGTGGAGGTGTACTGCCACTTCCCTCTGAAGCCCGTGGACGAGCAAAACTTTGATGACGCGTTCATCACAGGAGAGATCATCCGCATGATAATGGCTCTGGAGCTGTATGACCATCCACAGTTGGGCCCCAACCTCATAGCATACGGCAAAGTCATGGGCCTATGTAATTACTGTTACTATATTATTCACAGTACAAGTGGTAATAGTGTTTACGGCAGCAGTAATGTTACAATTAATGATTCCTTGCAGGAATAGTGGAGTTTTCCAATGAATCGGTTGGATACTTCATTCAAGGACACAGGACGTAAAATGACAAATAATAATATTAGTTATATATATATATATATATTGTACATGGAATAAAAGTTTGGCTCTGCATGAAAATTAGCAGCGGTACCATAGCACAT
>OMNV01001282.1:37829-78462 GCA_900303265.1 Brotula barbata | reverse complement strand
ATAGCACATATTTATAAGTAATCCATACTGTATTAAATTCGGTTGTTTGTTTTTACACAACAGATAACGTGCACTGTAGTGTGGGGAAAACTCCACCGTTCTTGCATGCCATGGTTTTTAAATATTAACTAACACGAGAGATTTGCAAAAAAAAAAAAGGCAAATCTATTAATAATTTCCTTAGTTGTTGACATGATGAAATGTGTTTTTTAAATGAATGCCTCTTTGAAATGCAGCCCGTGTCGTGTGACATGAATGCTATTTATAGAGTTGTGTTAGATTTAACTTCTACAAAGTGCAGACAGATGGCATTACATAGTACGCACTGTACTTTGTAATGTCATCTGACTGTCTTGCCTCTGTATGCCATGAGTACATACTGTATAATGTCAGAATATATATATACATAAAGTATATACATAACTACATAAGGTTGCAGAGTGCAGATTAGTTTGGTTTTAATCAGTGCATTATTATTAAGCCTGCACATGAGTGGTATGCAGGTATAAATGCACCTGAAAGGGAAGAAAATGTTAATGTGGAGTTGTGAGCAGGTAAGACAGAGATTTGAGTCGAAGATGAGCTCACAAACAGCCCATTAAAGAATCAGAATAATTGTCTCATATATTTACTGATAACTTTGACCAAGTGAGAGTATAACTTAAAATTGTGATATTGAATCTACGTTAGAAGGCATTATGTTTTTGGTCATATTCTCATTTATTGGTTATAGATGAGCAGTGTCCAACAGATGTACAGTACATCATGGTTAAATTAATCTCTTCTTTGTTTAATTTTAACTTTGTAATTTGTCCCTGTGTTTGAAGGTTGCATAGAAAAATACATCGACATATTGGATCAGAGGTCCAAGTCCAGTTTGCTGAAGGGTGTTTATGCAAGCATCAATGACAGGTCAGAGGACGATCCGGAGCTGCAGGACTTCTTCAAGTTCAAATGCTGGATATGAGACGTCATTTTAACTCTTTAACAGCTACAATGATGTTTTTGAACATTGTCACAGGAGTCACAGAGCATTATGCTCGATCCATATCAACTTAAAGCTGACTTTATACAAATGGATGACTCATTTTTGTCAACAATGCAACCTGTCTGACAAGAAGATGTTGCATCGCATTCATGAATTAAGTTCAAAATCATTTTTCTATTTTTTATACTTGTACTTGAATGCAGCATTCCAGCAGATATGTTCATCTTTGTTTCATGCAGCCTTCCCAAAAGAAGGAATCTGAGTCAGACGCCCAATTAAAGAAATCTGCACACCTGCATCCATCCTCGTTGTTCTCTAACATCTCTACATCAATACACCACAGTAATGCAGTAAACTACTTAATTTAAAGTGTCATCACTAAAAAAAACAAAACAAAATTGAAAAATAAGACTGCTGGAGTACCAATGTTCACTTTTAATACTTCAGCACTTAATCACAAAAAGTGAAACAAAAGCATTTCAGTGCATAAATGCAGCATTTAGACTGGATGTAGACAAAACACACACATCCACATGGACACTGTTTCAGGGACAGCATTGAATGAAAAAGGATTTTCATATTAACAAAAAAACAAAAGAGACACCACAGAATGGAGAAAAAAAATCTCTTCAGGCCACAACCAACATCAGATTCTTGCTTTTCTTAGTCCAAACCTCAGCTGGTCATCCACATTTTGAACTTGACAGAACAAGTTTGTTCTGTAAAACACAGGGATGAAACATATGAAAAACAGCATCAGCTGTCAGTCTTGTGTGTGGGTTTGAGTGTCAAAGAGGGGCAAAACATGAACCACATACTGTTTGAGATTATTGTTTCTGTAACATGATGTGTGTCTGGTATAAAGGGAGTGAATTACAGCGGTTCCTTAGTTAACATTACTCAGATCCAAGCTTGGGTCCAACTTGCTTTTGAATTGTGTTCATCTGCTGTAAACTGCTTGTTGGTGTCACAAGACTCGTTCCAACTGCTGCAAAAAAGATACATTGTGGACGACGCATAATTTATCATCAACTCGTGTTTATAAACACAAGGCAATTAGCTCCTTCCTTGTGTGTCCATTGGGAACTGTTGTTTCTTTTGATCGCCACTGCATGACAGTTCTGTAAAGCAATAATTCAAAATTTCCGTTGGAATTCAAACAATGTGTGCCCAAATTTCTCCACGTGGCACAGATCCTGACCATCAGTCTCTTTCAAACTACATTGAGTTTGGTGACAATGAGCACTCGGACGGACTGGTCAAAGCCTGAACACACACACAGGCCCTGCTTATCGGGGCTCCAGTCCAGGCTGGCGATTGGCTGAGTGGACAGAGTGACGTTCTGTAAAAGATTGACCGAGCCGGCCACGCCCACATCTACATCATCTGTGTCCTTCCTGCATCGCTGAGTTGGGTACTCACTGAAAAAAAAAATGATTAGGAGGATTGGCATGTTTTACTTGATTTTGATGTTTGCATCAATATGGGAGTTAAACGTTTGAAGATAGTGCTTACTATTTCCATAGCTGTAGGTTTCCTGCTCCACCTGCAGTCATAAAGATGTCTCTGTTTTGAGGCAAATGTCTCACTTGCCAGATAGTTGATTTATGAGCCTAAAATAGGAGAAGAATGATCATTTACTTACAGATGAACTGATTTATGCTTGCTGTAAGAATAAATGTATACTATGGGCAATACAAATAGATAAAAGACATAAAAGAAAATGACAAAATCTGCTCCAACAATGTTCCATATTTGACGCAAACCTTTTGTGAACTGAGTGATTCTTGACTTTGACGTGCCAACTGTTGATCACAACTGGACAAATATTTAGAAAGCTGAGGCCTCTGATCGCTCAGACCTACCAAATATTTGGCAAGTCGGGCTGGGCACTAATGCTGGCTTAAGTGTGTTTTTCTAGCATTTTCCTCACAAAAAACAGTCCTTTTTCTCCTCACAGGCCCAGTGTCATTTTTGGCTGGTGACACAAAGCCACAGAGCGTTAGGCAAACACAACCCCAAACACTTCCAGTTGTGAACACTGAAAAAAATGACATTTGCCCCCATTTTCGTCCGCATGTAAAAAATAATAAAAATAATAATAACCTTTTGACATTTTTCCTATTGCCTGAAGCCAAAAATCCATCTGGCTCTCTCCACGAGGTTAAATTACCTTTTCGGATACAGAGGCGAAGCCCTTGGTTGGGTGCTGGGTCCTCATGTCAAAGACGTGGAATTTTCCCTCCAGTGATGTGGCCACCAGCTTGTTCATGTTGATGTCTTTCCTGTCGAACTCCAAACAGCATACCTGGCCGTGGTGTAACAAAAAATAACAGTCACTCCCTGGATATTTATCACATAACACCTCTCCACCAGAATGTGCTGAAATGGACCCGACCTGAACCCGACACATTCATTCATATTAACGGAGGTGATGAACGACAGAACTACATGCAATGCAATACAATCTACAGCACAGTGTGTGATGTGTGAAGAGTTGTTACCGTCTTCACCTCAGGGTTCCCTTAAATATAATTTGCCCATTTGGTTTATTCTATGACTGAGTTTTTCCTAATAAAAACAGCTCTTCAATCAGACTATTCTCCATTCTCTGACAAGACGAAATAGAGAAGAAAATGCCACATGAAGACATTATATCATTTATTTGCAGATTATTACCATTCACCTTACCCCATTTTTGATGTTAGTTTCCCACCGTAAGGACATGTTCCGCAGGTCAAAGAGTTTGATGTCCCCATTGTCATATCCAGCACACACACACCTGTCCTGATCATTGAAGGCATGACCTGCAATGACAGGATCACATTAAGTTGACCAGTGTTTTCATCCTTGGTCAAAAGTACACAAACATGTCTGAGGATAGTTTGGGCAAGATTGGAGACCAGACAGAACATACAGAACTCATTTCCTTGGCTCTGTTTACATGGACTAATGAAGTCTCATGCATGGCTTTGTCCATTCATTTCATATTTTTGTAACCGTGAGAGCAGACAGTGTTTGACTTGTGTTTGAACAGAGTGTACTCCACCCACATTTTACATACAGAGAGCATGAAGGTGCCTGCTCTTATATACATTAAAGAGTGTTTCAGTTTTCCCTCACAGTCGTTTGTGCTGCTCATGTCACATGCCTCTATGGGAGAAATGGAACCATTTAAAGTGAAATGTGATGAATCTAACAACTGTATTACTACTTTGTTCAACACTTGACAATAATAACATTCAATTCTATGTTGAAGTAATAATGTATGATAGGGCTTGGTGATATTTACCAAACCAAAAAGTACTATGTTTGGATCAAACGTAGAATATCATATTCCTGCTATAAACAGTCATGCAGACTCCAATACCAAGAAATAACATTCACATACAAAACTTTTAAGACAAATATGCAGTATTTTCTCCTATGATGATAAAATAAACCAAATCAATGATACACAGAACTAAAATATATTCTAAAAAACGCTTTGACATCCAAACCCGACTGGACATGACAGTACACACAGGGCTGGATTTGTTTCTGCATCGACATCCAGCTCGGGCTCGACTCAAAATTAACGTTTGCCTCAACTTGGCTGAGCAGATCAGTGCTCATTTTGTCCCCAGCTGCCACCAGCAGTGTGTCAGTGTGTATGTAATGTAACTTTACTGTAACTAATCCATGCCAGTTAGGGCACAGTGTTTCCTTTTATCAATACAAAACAAATACTGATTATTCATTGACTATGACAAACCCTGATTAAGCGCTTTGAACACCATTGGAATGGTTATAATTGTCATTTTGGACTGATAATTCAGTCGCCAACATTTTACGCACCAAATGCAACAGTCCAGCAGTCCCTCTTTGTTTCACCCTCCACAGGCTCCATATTGGCTACAGGGAAATCCTTCTGTCTGGGATCCCAAACCTTCACTGTACCTGAAAGATGCAGAGGAACTTAACTATTGACAATATTAAACCTAAACTAATATGTATGTTGTATTTAACATTCACTTCAGGATCTATTTCTTGTTTGTCTTCGTGTGTGTTTCTTGTGCCATTACTGTACTTCAAACATTGTCTTGCTTTTACCATCTCTGCTTCCGGTGACAATCTCTGGTGCACCGTCACCAATCCCCAAGCCTCCTACACCATCAATACTGTTCACTATCTCTTTGTGTGCCTTTACAGTGTACACTGGAACCTCAGGTGTCTCCAGGTTCCTGTGAATACAAGAGAAATATTGGCTAAAAATGTACCAATAAACCAAACAACAGAGTCAATCAGTATCTACTTACTGTCAATTACCTTAGAATGTGATTAATAAAAAAATATTAAAGAAGGTCTCTGTGAGTGGGATAACTGGAGTCATTGATAAATAACTATAAAATTGGTATGAAATGTTCTTGAGTAAATGCTCTATGGTTAGCACATAAAATACTGGTTTACAACTTGAATCCAAACATTAATTTTATTATTTCTGGCTAAATAAATAAAAGTATAACATACCATATGTTCATATTTCCATCAAAATCCCCAGTTGCAATGTGTCTTTGTTGTAAAGAGGTGGCCCCATAGGTCCCACACTTGATGGGTTTAGGTTTCTCTACCTGAAATATAATAATAGTAA
Organism: Brotula barbata; assembly: GCA_900303265.1. Classification (NCBI taxonomy): domain Eukaryota; kingdom Metazoa; phylum Chordata; class Actinopteri; order Ophidiiformes; family Ophidiidae; genus Brotula; species Brotula barbata. Next base: position 72,844 of record OMNV01001282.1, on the reverse strand, counting down.
TAAAGTTTTAGTTAGCAGTAGAACTTGTTATTGTCTGCATGATAAGTGACCTAGGGGATACAGGTAAATGGAAAGAAAGTGGGCCCACATTGGACTCGACATGCAAGGAGGTCAGTAGATAAGGATGCTACGCAGGGAAACTTCCCTCAGTGGGATTAGATAATGAGATCAATAAGAATGAGTCTGTAATGCACAGAAACACAGATTACATGGTGCTTTATTGAAATGTAATACAGTATGAGTATAATGAAAAGTTACTACTGTTCACGCAAAATGATTACATAGCGTACCCGTGGGATGAGTTATTTTCAATAAAACAAATTAAATTCCTTATAAAAATAGGCTATTTTTCTGTTTGTCACAACAGCATATTTCCATTGATGTCTGTTGTGATTCTGTGCAGAAATTCCAAGGGAATTTAGCACAGGTCAACAAAATAGAATGGTACTTCTTATTAAAACAGAATAATTTCAAAGATAAACAAAATAAATAATTCGCAACTCTGTCACAACCTGGGAGATGCTGTAAGGTGAAAAAGTAATCCTTTAAATCAAGGCAATTCTGTTATTATTAATATAATTTGTATTGTTGTTGGTGGTATTAGTAGTACCCGTAGTAGTTGTGGTAGTGGTAGTATATACTGTGACACACAGTCAGACTGTATTTTTTGTAATTTGTATAGTCACAGTGGATGCTCTCATGTTGTCTGTTGCCCTGGAGACGACGAGGACCTTAGGAGACTTTTCTAGAAAAGTTGAGCCATTACCAAACAACTAGGTTCAGTAGAACGTACACAGGGGACTGGTCAGAGAGAAGCGGGATCTTTTTACCTCTTTAACCAGTTGAGCCTCTCCTTGCTGCACCTCGTAGATCTGCATTACTCCGGTGCCTCTTGCAAAGTTCCCCAGACAGACAAACTTGGCGCTACAGGGGATCCATTTACTGTCAAACACCGTGTAGTTCAGGCTTTTTTGGATGTGCGCGATTATCTGCGGCTTTGCCAGCGGTGATGTCATCTTTCAGATGTGGCAGATTGTCTGTAAAACGACTGACCAATACTAAAAACAGGACAGATGATACAGATAGGTTAATCTCCACAGAGTAATACAGAAAGCTAGGAAACTGTGCGCCGGAACTCGTTTCGCCTACAAATCATCATGTGACTAATGACGTTTACCCCATCAAGACGCGTTTGCGTTTTTCTTAAACTTTATTTAACAAACAAAAACAAGACATCATACACCAGTGTGGACAAAAATACAGTTACAAAAAAAGAAATCAAAAATAGAAAGGTCGAAAAAATTAGTTTCCACAACATCATTACAATGGGGAAATTGTGAACATTTAAAACAATTCCAAAAATAATAATTTCTGGTAGTGGTAGGAGGTTAACCCCACGCCCCACTTGTTAAACTATTTTACCATAGGATTTACTTTGTCCAACAAAGTGGTACAATTATTATTATGTGCCAATTAGGCTACTTCGGGTCGTGCATGCCAAGGCCTGACCACAGTGCTGAGGGGACTCATTACAATGTTATTTGGCTAGGTAATGCTATCACTTATTGATGTTAGCATTTACAACGGGGATAGTTTGTGTCAAAGAATCTATTTTAAACCATTCCATTCCTAAAAGCGCATACAGTATAACAGAAAAGAGGTATTTAAAATGCTACCTGCCACAACATATGACGCGAAACAACAGATCATACTGCTGAGCACGTGGTCTTCCAAAAAATGTGCCTGATAAAATATTCACCGCAACACAAATGGTGTGTTCAACACAAATTTAATTTTCGCCATTTAAGAAAATAGACAATCCAAAAATCATGTCTTTTTGCATAAGTAATTTATAATGAACGGAAACAAAGATTTTGGCAATCATGACTCGTTTGTTGACGATTTCCAGCATACAGGCAAGGCTGCGGCTCCTATTCGGGTCTTTTCCGCCGCACGAGGACGATCCCATCCATGCCTACCTGAAGTCTGCGGTTTAGTTCACGCCGTTTATCCTGACTTTCGACTAAATTTGAGATGGACACAGACAGTAATCCAGCCCCCGAGGTGTGCGCTGCCACAATAAGTCAAGATGACACAGAATCTTTCACGAAGGTGAAGTCTAAAAAGAGTCAGAAACGAAAACGCGAACAAGATGGAGTGGGTATGGCCACAGAAGAGCCCGTGGCAAGCAAGAGACCACAGTTTCCTCCCATTTCAGGCGACAAATTAAAGGTAACAACCACCCCTGAACATAAGTAGCTTTTAGACACTTCGTTTGATCCATTCTTATCTAATTAATCGGTCTTCCACGCAGAGTAGTTAGCTTTGACTAGTGTATATCGTATTGCGCATGCGCGTTGTAACTTAATGCCGTTCCCACTAGACTGCAACATAGGTTTGACAAATGACTGTATATGATTTGACAGTAACTGTAACTAATCAAGGATTCATTTATTAATAAGGACATCACACTTTAGGTGTATCTTTATTACTTTTCTCACATGAGGAAATTATTTCTCTGTTTTCTAGCTGCTGTATCAATTAACATTTATGACTAACAGTGTAGCTGCATCTAAATATTTTGCTATCAATTACAGTATTATTGCTTTGATCTGTAATTTCTGTATATATAGAGAGAGAGGGAGAGGAGAAAAAAATGGCTATGCAGCTGAAAATGACCATGAGAAGCTGACTGTTACTTTTCTGTTTTTTCTTTTGTGTGTTTTTCAGGGATCAGATGAGATGCGTAAAATCGCTGTACCAGCTCACAGATACACACCACTCAAGGAAAACTGGCTGAAGATTTTCACCCCCATTGTAGAGAACCTACACCTTCAAGTTAGATTCAACCTCAAAACCAGGAATGTTGAAATCAAAGTAAGTTTAACTTAATTAGATACACATTTATAATCGCCCAGCTACAAAGGTGCCCATCTGAATTGTTTATCTTTCTGCTATATAAAATGACTATGTCAAGGGTTTGAGTGTAATATGCTTTTCTGCTTTCAGACATGCAAAGAGACACAGGACATCAGCTCACTCACAAAAGCATCAGATTTTGTCAGAGCATTTGTGCTTGGATTCCAGGTTGAAGTAAGTACACTAATGGGGTTCAATGACCTGTAAATATTTTGGTTTTGGCTCAGGATTGGTTATTTTTAGAAAACATATCTGTTTTTGTACCAACCCATCTAATGTTAGTAGTAGTGGAGAAAAACCTGTTTTGGATTAGGATTGGATTTAAGCATTATTACAGTGCCATTGGTGCACTTTTTTTACTATCTAATATAATTTGGATGGTACAAAACTTAAAATGACAATTTCTTATCTTTGGACCTTTTACTGTTCTTGTCTTTGAATACACGTAGACAAAAACTCATCTCTTGCATACAGCCTTATAATGTGTGGTTGCTGAAGTTAACTGATAACACATTTCCTCTCTCTAGGATGCGCTGGCTCTCATTAGATTAGATGAACTTTTCCTAGAAACCTTTGACGTAACAGACGGTAAGATTGCTCCACCCTTAGTAGATCTGTTGTACTCTGCTTTATATCAACACTATACGCGGTCAGATCTCTGGCTCGTACTTATTTGTTTTTCTTGTCTGGACAGTGAAACCTCTGAAGGGAGACCACTTATCCAGAGCCATTGGAAGAGTAGCTGGGAAGGGAGGAAAAACCAAATTCACCATTGAAAATGTCACAAAGACTCGCATTGTGCTAGCTGACACGTGAGTAATCCCCAGCTTGCCTGCACAATTTACAGTAAAAGTTTTATGTGGGAAGCGTCGCTTAGGGGCTATGGTGATCACCTGGTGATCGGAGGTGATTGCCAGGTCAATCCCCTGATCCTCTATGCTGAACATCCCTGAGCAACACACCCCAAATTGCTCCTGACAGGGAGGTGGACCTTGCAGGTTACCGCAGCTGTTTCGAATGTGTGAATGGGCGAATATGAGGCAAATACTGTGAAGCGTGCTTAGTCTGTGATAACTTAAATCAGATATAGGTCCATACATTTCAATCTTGTGATACAAAAGTTGGCGTTCACACATTAAGTGAAACCCTGTTTTTTCTTTGGTGATGTAGCTTTGTCTTAACCACTGCTATTTCCTTCAACAGAAAAATACACTTATTAGGGTCTTTCCAGAATATCAAGATGGCCAGAACAGCGATATGTAACTTAATCTTAGGTAAGGTTTTTATTTAGTATATGTTGATTATATGGTTGGGTGGGGGAGATCCATTCAAAGTGATGAGAAATGACCTTTATACCCTTTAACCTCTGCAGGAAGTCCACCTTCAAAGGTCTATGGAAACATCAGGACAGTAGCTAGCAGGGCTGCTGAGAGATTCTAAAGACCGATTGGCTGCTTTGTGTTTATCCTCACCCTGATCTGCTGATGGGTCTTCCAGCTTGATCTGAGTTGATGTGTTCATTTCCTCATGTTATCAGTTGTCACCAGATTTCATGGTAACAAGAGCATTGGATCTGATGATCCCCAAAACAGGATGTTGTAATAAATGCATAAGATATCTGGTAACACACTTGTAAATAAATAATTTCATCAAATTAATTTGCCTGAATTTGTGGAAGTATGTAACTGAGGTATGTTTCAGACTCGTCCATTGTAAAACATTGTTTATTGAAAATGAGAGTAAAATCAGGTTCATGCCCACTTATGACTTTCCAGACAATTTAGAAATGTAAAATAATGCCTGATCTTGGGATTTTTATTTAGTTTTAACATATGAACTTCTGTTGAATGAAATACGGAGATTCTAGATGCAGAAAATACATTACTTTCAACATTTCAAAGTTTATTTAAATTTTTATTTAATTTTCATACAGTATCAAGTTTCCAACAGTCCCACAGCATAAGATGCAGCATGCAGAAAAAGAAAAAAAAGGTTCTCAAAACTCAAATCATTTCAGATACCCCCACACAAACTAGAGCCCAAATCCAGAGAAAAGTAGCACTTGCGAACTAAAGCGTGGTCTGAACTATACAGAGAACAAGAGCCAGAACTGCTTTAAACAAATACTTATATACAAAAGAAAAAAAACATCAAATTTCCCCTTTAAGCCGAGTACAGTGTGTGGCAGTTTGAGACAGGATCAGATATGCAACTTTTACTGGAATAGAAGCATCTCGCTGACCCAGATAAAATACAAAAAGTTACATGTAGTTCAGTTCATTTGGATTACCTCTCATAATATGTGTACATTTACCAAAGTTTGGCAACATCCATATTGTATACCATTAAATTCTTAAATATATTAACATCACCATCCATGTGTAAACAAGAGGATTATTTCAAAAAATTGATCTACATGCACAACAAAAAATATATTTCCATGTCATGCAAGCACAGGGAGGCCCAAGCCGTGCAGAGCTTTGGGAAGGGGACAATGGGGCACTCCAGGTTCACATCTCTTGACTGAAAACTCCTGTTCAAACCAGCAGTCGGCCTCCGAAGCAAAACAAAAGCTGTCCTGATGCCAGTTATACTAGAAAGCATTTTCACTTTGCATTAAAATTTAATTGTCTTGATATTTTCTGCCTGGTCATTAGTGGGTGGGAAGGAGAAGAAGTGAGGCAATTGTGACAGAAAAGAAGTGGGAGAAGAAGCCAACTTTTGAAATGTACACGTTCATAAAAACTAAAATATACAGTCTATCCCATTGCACACTGATCGTTCCAACACATGTAGATTTTAAGTGTTTGTGTTGCGCTAAGGAGAACTGACCTGTCCTGTGCTGTACTGAGAAAGGTGAGAATTCATAAGGGCTCATGTAGAGGCAGATCCTATTCTTGCTGTTAAGGAAGATGAACACACATTGACTTCCTAATATACACATACTGGTTAAAAAAAACAAATAAAACACGCTACCTGCAGATGAGTCTCTTAAGTCGCTGTATTCTTGCACAAACAGTATTATTCACTCTGAACTATAGTTCTGAGCCACGTCTGCTGCAACATCCAGCCTCTGTTCATAACACTCTGAAATAACTTGTAAATGTGATGCCACAAATTCATCTGACTGCAGAGCTTTTGTTTGCATCAGATTGTTTTATTGATGCACACCAGTAATCGTAAAAAGCTTCGATGAGAGTAAACCGTGTATCAAGTTTGCAGCCACAAATAATTTTGCATCACTTAGCGTCACTTTCTTGGCATTATTTTTCTACCTAAACTTTCACAACAGGAAACAAGTATTATCTCCGACAATATAAACACGTTTAAAGTATAAATAAAACTAGCAGTCTCATTACAAAAACAAATTGCCTTGCTGAATGCAATTGGAAGCTTTGAAGGTCTAATTCCAACTGCTTATGTGTAACCAAAACAGAGAAAGTCAGGAAATCAGAAATTTTGTTTTGCATCTAATGTTACTTGTGATTGTGCAGTTAGAAGTGTCACATGCCAGTTTGTCTGGCATAAATGACAGCGGCAATGATAGGTAATAACTTGGACTGGTTTCTGGATATGTTCTGGTTGGCACTTCATACCCTACTTTCTAATTGTACTGAAATCAAGTGTCATACTATACACTTCCCCTTGTGAGAGAACCATAGATATACTGTATATACTTGTTTTTTTTTCTTCTTTATAAAAGACAACAAAAATAAATATCAAAAATAACAAGTAACAAAAAAGAAAGGATGAAATATGAACAAGCCAACCAGCCTCTTCACTGCCCCCCCATTTCTTCCCCCTCCTCTAAAATCAGAGGTGCTCTTGCAAATGACAAATAGCTGTCCTTCAGTCTCTTAAAGTGCTACAACCTGGTTATTGAAAGGATTTACAGTTCAATAACACTTCAAAGTTGGCTTCACGAGGCCCGTGGGTTGGAAAGAAAAAGTGGCTTCACAGAGAAAAGAGAGAGAGAGAGAGAGAGAGAAAGAGAGAGAGTGAGAGAGAGAATACTTCCATTGATTTACACAGAGAGCGTTTTGCTGGACTTCTTGAGCAGATCTTCAGAGATGGTGGAGAAAGCGTATGTCAAGGAGGAAAGGGGGGACTCATGAGTGGAGGAGAGCTCACACGTCGACCACCATCTTTTTGTGTATATCAAGACCACCAACCACCTGGAAAGAGAGAGGGGAGTCGGAGGAGCAATGTCACATATATGACAACAACAACTATGACCTAAAAACGTTACTGTTAACACTTTAAAAATACAAATCTAATATTTTTGATGACAGTGATTGTTCATCTATTCACTAAGAGAAGTTATGCATGTGAATTTACATGAAATTTATATTCTCAAAATTAAAGTAATAGTTTTTTCCTTTTTCACAACTCTGATATAAGACATTTACACATTGACAGTCTTATTTTACACCTTCTGAGCAGGCTGGAGCAGTGCTGCTTTGTTGAAAATGGGTTCCAATGTTCTTCTAAGCTATCCTGAAAAAAAACACTCCCACAAGGACGTGAGCCTTTTTAGATCAAGGCTCCGGAGATACCGATCTAATGTGGGCCTGTCAAAGTTAGAACTTATTGCTTTCATTTAAAGAAATGTCTCCAAGCAAGGCAGCTCCCATTGACCTCATATAATCTCTTTAATCATGAAATGGGTGGAATTTGATTAAGCATGTTTATTTTTTTCCCATTCACAGGCCGCACAGAGTGTTTGTACGGAAATAGTTGAGCACCGAGTGTCTTTGTGGAGGTCTGTGGCGTACCCTGAAAAACTGTACTTAGACAGTGGCAGAGGTCTCAGCAACAGATCGCTGGGACTTTCCCAGATATCACTGGTTTCTTGCTTTTATTTGTGACTTACAATTGTAATCTGCAGTAGTACTCCATGAAAATATTAAATAAACCTTAAATAGAAGGCTTAAAGGTTGAAGAAATGCAATATTTGCCCATTTGTTGCTCGTGTAGTATTCAGTACAGCCAAAGTGCTAATTCAGTATTTTTAGCACCCCTATCATATGTAGCAAGAACTCGCAGCCTGTGTTTACAGCCCTTGACAACGTACTTCAGCAGACAGCATGAAACTGAAACCCAGTGCTGTTGAGCTTAAGCAAAAACCCGTTACGTTTTTCTACACTTTTCTGCCCTTTTGACATTTACCTTCACCACAACAGGCTGCACTGGCAGAAATGTCACTGCCCCCAAAATACTCCAGGGGAGGGGAGTTCAACTTACTGCACAGAACTCTTCAAAGGATATCCTGCCATCTCCATCCTTGTCTGCATTGATAATGGTCTTGTCCACAATCTGCTGGAGCTGCGTGTCTTTCAGGTTGTTGCCCACCATCATCTTCAACACCTGGAAGAGCTCACCGTTGGAGATATAACCATCCTTGTCCATGTCATAGATCCTAAAAGCAACTGGGGGGGGGACAAGCAGAGTTAGACAGGAATATCAATAAAACACTTGTTAACACCCACGAGACCCAATTGTAAGGGGAATCTGTGTTTGGCTGAGAAATCATGAAAGATTGTCCAGTTATGTAGGGATTAATATTCACACTTCTTTCGTCTTTGCTTGTTCTTAAACTTTGTGCTCACCCCATGAGTGAATCAGAGAAAATCTGTCAGCCTCTTTCCAGTGTAACGCTCAGTGTCAAAATATATCTACTGAACATTTCTTATGCATGATTCAACTAATCGGTTCGCATTTTTGTCAATTATGTTGGCTCGGGAAAATGTGATACAGCTCATGGTTGGTGAGCCAAAATACAGTATGGAAGCTGCTCAGCAAAACAAGGCAAACACAGAACAGAGAGAGAGAGAGAGAGAGAGAGAGAGAGAGGGGAGACAAAGCCAGTTCAGTCGAAGACAGCAAAAATGACAAAGAAGGGATGACTTGAACCACATGCGTCATTTGTGCATTTAAGGGGTTAGGATGGCTGCACTTACACCGAAGCTTCTGTTCCTTGTCCCCTTTGACGCTGAACTGTGAGACTCCTTCAATGAACTCTGTAGAGAAGGAGAGACATTCAGTACTGTGGCTTCACAAATCTATCAACCATATGATGAAGAACACATAGCTCTTGTTGCAGTTGTGCTATATTTGACTGTTTTAGGGAGTTATCTAATGAAAGCTTGTGTAACCACTGCCTACTTAAAGCGACACCATCGCTCGCTGTCTGCTCCAAATGGCAGAGAGCTGTTCTGAAAAATTGGAAAAGTCAGTCTAATGTTTAGAGTCAAACACCAAAATCTAATGTGGGAAATACTTCCAGTTCAGGCAATGTTTTTAAACTTTGTAATTTAGAATGATTAAAACCGTAATCAGAACTATACTACACAATCAAATTCAATAGATATATAATAACCCAACAACATCGTAGCGCTCATCAGCCTTCAGTCTCCTCTTTATTTGAATATTTCACAGCTCCACATTTTGACGTCAATATGAACACTTTTCAGTTAATCAGAGAAGATATGAGACAAAATTCCATTAACCTGGTATCCATGACTTGTGTAGGAGGGAACAGTGGGCAAAAATTATAATTGTATTCATTTTGTAAAACATTTCCGCTGTCATGAAATGTTAAGCGGTAGGACAGCTGCGTGCATAGTCCATAGTTAGTTACATCTGGTTTTTGCCAATCGTGCATTGTAATTCATGTTCCGTCACCTCCATCACAGGAGGACAATTTTACAACAGCTGTCACGTTTAGTCCAGAATAGGTTTGTTTTTATTGCTTAAATGCTGAAGATATAGTTTGTTATCAAAGGGCTTGTGCACATAAAAAGGACTTTATGATTGTGGGAAATTCCAGCATCTCTTTCAATGTTATCTATTAATCTGAACTTGGAATTTGGTGACGTGTTACAACAATTTCTCAAGCTAGAATGTGTGAGAACAGCACAAAGATCTGCAAAATGTCTATGAAATTGGCATACAGACTGCAGTATACAGGAGCAGGAAAACTTTTATATTAAGCTATGACAACAGCAATAAAAAGAAAACGTCTTACAGAAGTGCTGCTGCTCAATGTACTGACAAAATATTGTACAATATTCTGTGTATTTATTGGAGTTATAGGTAAAATAATAATGGTGATCAGAATGAATTCTGCCATTTTATAAAGTCATACTTAAATTTGGGATCACAACCATCTGACTGTACAAACGCTGTACTGAGGTTATGTGTTACTGTGGTTCCTTACACCATCGGGTGTGATGCCTACCTTTGAAGTCCACCTCTCCATTCCCGTCCGTGTCAAATATGTCGATAACCCTTTGCACCAGCGGGTTTTGTTGCAGCTCAGGCAGTGACATGAACTCCTCCACGCTGAGGGAGCCCGAGTTATCTAGGTCGAGTTTCTTAAACCTCTTCCCTAGCCTCTTAATCTCATCAGCATCAACTAAACAAAGACAGAAAGAAAGAGAGAGAGGGAAAAGGTGAAGGTGAGACATTTTGTCCTCTTTGTGCAGTAGTGAGGGGCTAAAATTTACATAAGAGAAGAATTATGAAGTTGGACCGTAATTATATGTTTCACAATATATAATTTGTCCTAGATTCAAAACACATTTGCATACTTAACAGGAAGATTTAAAGATAAGAGAACAACTGACTGTCATTGCCACCAAATGCCAAGGTGTACAGACCATAAATCAGAGTAGAAAGGCAGATGTTGCCTTTTTCGTTTCCTCGACAAATGCAGCACTTATATTTCCACCGATTACAACCAAGGGTGTATGTATCAGGATGTAACAGGAGAACAGAAACTTTGGCTTCAGGAGACAAAGAGCTTGAATCAATGGATGTTGAGCAACAGGTCCTTACAGTTTTACCTGAAGTATTCAGTATATGGGGCCTTCACTTGCCAGGAATCTGTGATGTGTTTGACAAATCCAGTCAGGTAACAGAAACCACATCATGGATCAGAAGTGCCTGAACCAGTAACACCGATGGATGTATTAAACACAGTTATGACGGCCACCTCTGCTGTGAGGTGTGCAGAGGTCTGAATCCAAATTATGTATCAGAGTAATGCCGGCACAAGAAAATGACACAGGATGAGAATGGGATGACAGATGAAAAGCCACAGTGCAGTCATCCCCTACAGTAACTCAGGCTCAGGATGGATACAACTTGAATACACCAAGTCTTTGGATAATATGAAAATATAAATATACCTGCTCACACCTGCATGAACTGTCCTCATAAATTATACTATCCTGCAACTAGGTCAAGGACACCACTTCTGGTTTGCACAGAACTGAGTGAACCACACAAAGCTACTGACAAACCCACAGCAACCACGGCACAGTTTGTTCTGGTGTCACGCAGGGCCATTTAAAATAGGAGCAATAGTAGAATAACATCCTGGATGTGAAATATTTAAAAATGACAGGGTAAACCGGAAGGTTGGGAACAATCGTGTCTTGACCGGTGACCTGAAAATAATGAGCTACGGACAGCCAGAGAGGGCAGAAAAGAATATGTTGGAGACAGAGAGTAAAGGAGGGCTTAGCAGATACACAGACAGGTAGACTTTTGTAAACTTACAGCCTTTGTTGTCTATTGCTGCTGTTCTACGATAGAGCGGCTGAGCCCTTCGTTCCCCTGCCATGGGGAACAGCCCTCGCTAGCTGGCTGATCCACTGAATGACAGCAAGGAGTAATCCAGAAGCAATAACATAGCCAGTTGTTAATTACTATATAAGCTCATTCTCACAAGGCCACGTGATCCTCTTGGCCAACCACAAACGGCGACTTCGCCTGCTCTAATCTGGGGTCCTAAATGATATAAGCTATCTATTAATCTTTACACATTGCTAACACAGGCAGCACAGATTTACAGGGCTCAGAATTCAGGTTTACTGATCTCTGGAAACGTCCTACGGAACATATCTAAAACTTCCATCCGCTTCAGCCTCCTAGTGGTTATTGCAAGTAGGACTTAAGGAACGTTTTGCAGGTCAATCTTGCTGCAGATTTCGATATAGTGTCAAGACATAAAGCAAATGATGACTGCAATGTTATATTTAACAAAATGCAAAACCAAGAGTTTCTTTAAGTTCACATTACGTACACTTTAAAGTTTTGATGACGCTGTGATTATACACGCGTTTTTTCCCCCCCAAAAGACACGTTTATCAGTATACATTGGGTATCATTACGTTTATTTATAGGGAGAAACTTCTTTGTTTTTATGTTCCTGATTCCTTCGCCTGATACACAACAAATCCGTGCATAATCACCGTACACAAATACAAATTCTGTTGTGTACCACAGAGTTTCTGCATTGTGTACCAAGTCCACTAGGTGTGAGCTATCAGAGCAGAGCACGCGTCTGTGCTGTGACACCAAACACTTCCTTATCAGCAGTCTCCTGTTTCCTGTTGACAGCAAATGACACCAGCCTAGCTCATAATGGTTTTGCTTGTACAGGTAGTATCGGTCCTACAAATAACCAGTGTGCCTGCTTCGGGTTCATGTAAGGACTTATTTAAGTCAATGCCAAAATTCTTCATCCTTACGCCATTCTTTTGACTTTGCAGTCTCTAGTGCACGTATGTATGCAGTTAATATTTTACCCATCAGTTAAGTGTGTTCCTGTTTGAAAACGATAGTTTTGTTAAAAAAAAATATTCAACTAAAAGTTGCTCTTACAACAGAGAAGATAACGTCATCCATCAATCATGGGATTAGTGTGTGAATACATCTGCACGATTGGTGTTGAGCCATCCAAAGTTGTTCATGCTGCCACTTGCCAGGTATGTTGAAAGAGAAAGCAAAACCCAAACCACTTTCACATCTCAGACTAAGTTTTTCGCATTGTTTGCATAATTACTACTGCCACACCGTGACTGTCTACGCCAAGAGAGACTATCTGAAGACGTGCAGCATTATCATTTATTTTGCTTTAAATTTTGGTAATTCAGGAATTTGGACTTCCTTTCAATTTAAAGCAAGATTTTTCAGAATGAGAGGGTTAGCATATCCATGAAACCCATGTCAGAAAAGGCAACAAGGAGCACATCTGTTGAATACTAACAGGAACAACAGCTTTCCCCCTGTCAGAGTTTCCTTTCACATCCCATCCAATATCATGAAATAGCCAACAAGAACGATCCTATCGCCGCTTAAAATGAAAACCCTTTTCTCAGAGGACTGCATAAAGGCTCCTCACACTGCTACGCTAATGAGTAGCTCCAAGGGAGACCCAATGTAACTGTGAGATAATTATGATAATGTCATATACTCCACCACAAAGCACAATATACACACACACATACACACACCTTTTTTGAGAAATGCTGTCTAATGCACCCTCAACTGTGTTACTAGGCAACTAGAACCCACTAGCCCCCCCCCCAAAGTAACCCCCACCAACACACACGCACGCGCGCACGCACGCACACACAAAAAGGAGGCATGCTTAAAGTGTTTATGTGGTATATACATTGGAAATACATATTCAGATGTCTCTCTCTATGTCTCTCGGGGTCTCTTGGGGTCCTAGTGGGGCTGAAACCTATCCCAGCGGCCATTGGGCAAAAGGCAGAGTACACACCCTGGACAGAAGCCCAGTTTATCGCAGGGTTCAAGACTCAATCACAGTCCCATTCACACCTACGGTCAATTTGGACCTTAGGTTTTGTAAGGAGGTTTGTTGTTTGTAGGAGGAAAGCCATGCAGCCTCCACACAGAACAGACCAGTGTCAGTCCTGGACTCGTACCCAGGACCTTCTTGCTGTGAGGCACCGCTAGTGACTTAATTTTTGTTCAAATCTCTGATTTTGGACCAGAGGTTTTACGTGACACTGCAGCTGTGTCAACATCAGCGGTGTCCGTTCTCAATTAGCTCTGACTGTCCATCAGGGGCGGTCCACTGGCTAACAAAGGTAGAGTGCACACCACATACCCCAGTGGCACAGGTTCCCTTCCACCCTGTGCCCTTTGCTGCGTGTCATCCCCTCTCTCTACCCTGTCCTTCCTGTCCATCAGTCGACTGTGCCTATCACAATAAGGCAGAAATGCCAAAAAAAAAACTTAAAAAAAAAAAAAAAGCTGTCCATCAAACAACAGCACAGCTGTGAACAGAGGCTTTTCCTCTCTGGGAACATTTTGTTTTATAATACAAAACAGAGTGCACGTTAGCTGCAGGACGGGCATGAGCATTGACTGCATTAACACAAATTACAGCCTTGGCCCTACTGTATATGGCACCACACATACAGATAAGGTAGGAGGGTGGGCAAACATGAGAAGGTTACATGCACAGCTCAGTAAATAACAACGACGCCGACACATGACACTGTGCCAATTAGCATAATGGAGCTCTACCGAGCCAATGAGGGCGTAGTGCTGTTTGTGTAACGTATCAGAGGACAACAGTGCTCTACAAGCAGATACAAGAAGTTATTCATCTGTTGGTATTTAAAAATAGCAATAGATGTAAATACTGGTCTGGTTTCTCGCTTAGTAAAATATACCAATAGTAGTTTGTACACAGTCTGCATGATGAAAGACCTCGAGCAGTCAGACAGTTTGCCCTTTTTGCTGTTTCATTCCGCAAGCAGGCACAAGATCCCGGTCAACATATAGCTCTGGTAATCAGGTCATTTGTGGGCCTATAAAAAAAAAGAACAAACAAGGAGGCACACATGCCCACTCTTTCTGATTCAGTCTTATCTCATTCCAGCCAAGTGTCTGTACTACAGTGAAACAGCAGCTGCACAACTTTAAGCTGCTCAGCTCCATACTAGAATCATTCTGTTCATGTACCGTCGAAGGACAAAGCAGATAAGCACACCGTTGGCATATATTTTTAGTGATGCCGTCATCAGAAAACCCCCAACTCACCCTGACCTCCCCCTCGCCAACAGGCTCTGGCTCCCGCCCTCAGGGAAACCCCTAGCAACGAGGAACTCCAACAAGCTGCCTGCCGTTTATTTTGGGCGGCTGTAGACAGACCTGTAATGGCTTCAGACTCTTTGCTGCATTTCTCTGTGAGAGAGTGATGCATTGGGGGCTTCGGGTATGATTTTGTGTGTCTGTGTGGATACGTATAAGCAGCGAGGGTGAAGAGAATGGCTGAATAGTGTGGGTGTGAACAGTGATGTGTGCAGTACATACAGCTGTGTTTGTGTGTGAGTGACCGAGTGAGTGAGCCTGTGAGAGAGTGAGCGAATGATGGGGGTGGGGGTATTATTGCATGCTCTCGCAAGTAGGACATTAACTTTTGCCTGATTTGAATTGAGATAGGCCAGCAGCAAAGAGACACAAGAATGAAAGACTAATAATCACAAAGCAGAAAAGACTGCAAAATACAGATGTCCTCATTTAACAAACTATGTCTTAGTGAACCACACTTCAGCCACTCTAGATCATTCTATGTGCAAATTCTGCAGTGACAAAGAGTTGACTAAAGACAGACACACACGGAGTGAATTTATATGACCTGCAGACCGGAGCTAATTTCTTCACAGCCTGTCTGTCCAAGCACTTGATGGTCTGAACAGCTGCTGTGTCGGTGGAGGGTGAGAGAGACAGAGGGAGATCCCCAAAGACAGACACATAGGGGAAAAGGCAATGACAGGAAACCAATGACTTATAAAATGCAGAAAAGAGAGAAGTGTAGTATGTAGTCACGTTCAACTTTTACCCTGACTGAAAAAATGCAATTTAAGTTACCCTAGGAGTAAAAATGTCATGATTCCAACAGAACACCTAAATGCTGAGGTTCACGTCTATATTACAACTTAAAATATTCAGATGATGCTGGATAAATTTGTTTATTGATTTAGTGAATAAATGGTATGCCATTTATTGTGAAAATATGTGAAAACAAGAGCAAATTAGAGAGAGGGACACAAAGAAGGAATGAGACAAAAGCAACGAATGGTATTAAAAAAAAGAACAGGACAGAGGGACGCTGTAAATATCCCTGATATTGATCACACAGAACCTTGATGGGTTAAGGTCAAAGACTTGCATCCTCCACATCTAACCACCCTCACTTGAGGTCTAATCCTCGGGGAAACATGCCTTGAGGGCCTCACAGGCCAAGGTCCTGTTGCTGCAAGCATGGACATGCCATAGTCTGTCCACAACTCTGCTTATGTATTTGCCCCAAACCATTCAGTACAGGGTTCAATAATACATTACCTACGTGGACCTGGGTATATTTTCCTTATTTAAATGTTAATTAAATGATGGTTCTATTTCAGACTTAAATAGAACCATCCTATGTTTAGGAAATTATGGTCATATAGCCACTGTTGTGTTTGCAGTTGAGCCAGTCTACACTAAACTTCATACCTTAATTTATTTTTTTTACAACAGCCAAACGTGCAGTCCTGATGTCTAATAATTCTTCAGCAGTGATTAGTGAAATGTGAGGTAAATCGGAGGAGCCATGTGGTCCCTCAAGGACACCAACACTACAGAGGGACGCTTCAAAGTCTCAGTGCTCATTAAGCCAATGTATGGGTGGACACCTTTCAGTACGGTTCTGAATAAGGCCCAGTGTAAAAGATGACACCTCCAAGAGGCAAACCTGTGAGAAATCAGCATCTCCAGGGATTTTAAGACCAAGAGGCTGCATAATTGTGCTGATTTATCATCAGGTGTGAAGGCTATCGAGGAGTGAATACATTCAACCCTTCCTGAATGCATCTTGTATATATGTCTTAGAACAAAATCAGTTTCATTCCAACATGAGACAGACACACAATATACTTACAGTGTGAGCACATCTCCAGGGGGTAACTGGCTTCATTTCCCTGAAGAAAGAAACAGACAGAGGTGTTAGCCACAGACATCAAATTATCAGAAACACATAGCAAATTTACACATTCACTCATCAAATATCACATTCTCACAATTAGAGCTCCATAATAATTGTCTACTAGTTGTTACTAGTCTGTATTGGTATTGAATATAAAACAAATCTTCAAATAGACATGTTAATTCCAGCATGATGGCAACTGACACAAGTCCAAGGTCCCATAAAGTTACTTATCATTTACCTCATGTGAAATAGATAATGCTAGCCAGCTGAACGAATAGGGAACAGTCAGATTTCAAAAGTTCCACTTGAGTGATTTTAACCCCTTGCCTTGGTCAGGGGTAATGGCAGGAGGGATTAAACTAACACACATGTTTTTGTAGATGGAGGAAACCAGAGCACAGGGAGGAAACCCACGCAGACACAGGGAGAACATACACATTCCACACAGAAAGATGCAGAGGTCATCCCAGGGATTCGAGCCCACGTCCTTGGAGGCCTATTTCCAGCCTCTTCAAATTATCCACAATAATGCATTCATTCTTTAAATGAACAATCCAGGGATACTGCATTTTGTGTTTGTTGTTGTGTGTGTTATGTAGTATTGGCTCGCAGACAGCAGTCACATCCGCAGCCATCTCTCCAGCCTAATGACCAATCCAACACCGCAGTGTCCACCGGTCCTCAATCTAATAGCTGGCAGCGTGGCTGAATGTTCACAGGGGAGTCAACAAGGAGTTCCCTATTGCAGAGATTTTGGGGTGAAGGGTCAGGTTCAGATACTCATAGAGAGCAAATGTTCAAACATTCAACTGAAGCTATCCAAGCAATCAACCGCAAGTTTGCAGCAGCTCCCTTTGAAGACAAAAGGCAAAGCAAAGAAGACTGACTTAAGCAAACTGGACACACAAAACAACAGCTCAGTTTATCCCCTACTGCAGCAGGGACGTCTCAAATCAGAGATGGGCCAAATACAATATGGACCATAGTACCAGACACAGCACCAGTGACGGTCACTGCATGAAAAGATTCTAATGGGTAAAAGCCAAATATCCATAAAAAGAACATATATATATATATATATACTACTGATCGTTGCGTCATCCCGGGGCTTATCGTCAGGCGACCACACAACAGCAGCCTTACCTCAGGGATGTGTTATTTTAAGAGCAGTGAGGAGCAAGAGGTGACACAGGATTAGTCTGGATTTAACGGTTAACAGTCTGTGATCATGGCACGAGCAACAGACTTCTCTTTCCTCATAAAGTTTACAGGCTTTTCCTCTATGCCACAACAAGCTGACATGATCCCAACATTGTCGGTTAAAAAGAGTTTATTTAAGTGTTCTAAGCTATTACAAACAGTGACCTGCAGAAACACCACAATGTTTCTTATGACGAATCAGAGCAGATGAAACTATTTTTTATCAAGAGGAGTACAGGAAGAAAAGGCCCAACTGATGACAAGACCGAGGGTCATGGAAGTCTGTGATGAGTCGAGATGTGTCATCAGCAGGTTTGTTGCCCCAAGTACAAATCCCTTTTGTTGCATGTGGAGAGGAAGAAAAAAAATTTCACTTGCTATAAGTCCTATGATTTTAGTATGTAATCAGTTGGTCCAAAAGATGCTGCTTATCTGATGCTTCCTGCATTGCAGGTAGTTGTTCTGTATTTTTGGATGCGCAGTTCTCCAGTTCCGAGCATTCTATACTACAACTGCACTCCATCTGTCATGAAAAAAGCTACAACTGTAAGATAATAATATGATGAACAATAAGAGGGGAATGATCTCATGATCAGAAAATAGCAGTGCAGTTGCTTGGTCAATTAATCAGGCAGCTTTCTTCCTTACCAGCCTCACCAAACTGTACCAGACCGATTTTAGAGGAAGTAGGGCTGAAAGACAAATATGCCAAAAATTCAGCTAAATTAACAAAGAAACAGAAACAGAAGTGAAAGAAGACATCTTGATGTAAATCCACAGAAATGACTTATCAGTTGCTAATGCGTTGGCAATATCTTAAAATGAAAACTAAGAAGACGAATAACAAATAATACAGAATGAATGCTCAAACAGGAAGAAGGCAACATCCTAAAACTGAAATGTAGGTCAATATTGGTTGTGCTTACTAGGCGTGTCAAAAAAACTCTTTTCTTTTATTTGGAAAGGCACTTCAATCGGTAGCCTGACTAGAAACTCGGTCTGTAGAATCGGCAGTGTAAATTGAAATAATGAAATGTGTCAAGAGTGACAAAATCATTTATTTTCTGAAATGGTTGCCCTGGACATGCAGGATGTTGGGTTTACGCAAGTAGATATTTAGAAGGTGATTACAAGATGCCTTGCAGGAAGACCATGGCCACCTGGGGTGTTTGGTCGTTTTTCATCATTGTTATTGTTACTTTAGCCCAAATTTGGGTTTTTCACTAATTTCCACATCCCTAGCATGTGAATGTCCATGACATCCACCGTCAACAAGTGCTTGTCTGAAGGATCGTGGAGATGAACAGACTTCGTGCAAAGCAGATTTGGTGTTTAGGATTACAGGTTTACTAACGCATGTCTTATGTCAGTGGTGTGGCTATCATGGGGTCAGGAGTAACTCTGCTCTTCTTTAACACTTCTTGAGCTACTGGAGCATTACCAAGCAGATGAGAAAAAGTGACAAAACAGAGAAAAACAGTAAATGTGTGAAAAAGAGGCTTTTTAGATAAAGAAATAGAGAGAGAGAGAGAGAGAGAGACTCCTTCTGACTCATTAATAATGAATGCTGAATTCAAAATGTTTCAAATTCATTAAGTTTTGCATCATTATGAGTCTGGCATTATTACTGCTTAAACTGCAACGCAACGACTGACCCAAAAACCCAGCTAAATATAGACCTGTTGAACCCAGTAATAACGAGAAAGACTGTAAGCAGTACAAGAGGCTGGAGAATTTCAGGGCTTTTCTGAGGAATCTTTGCCAGAGCACAAAATCCATTCTTCACTCACAATAAAATAAATCACATAAAAGCATAGCCTTATTAACTTAGACTGTGAAATAATAGAACATACTGAATAGGGTTTGTTTAAGAACATGACATAGCAGTTTTATTTTGCCAATTTTCTCAATAATTCATTAATAGTAAATGCTACCTTGATCTGGGAGCCATGATAAAACAATTCTAAAACAATGATTCAATTAAAGAAAAATATATACGAGAAAATTACATGTAATCTTTTTTTCGGTAGTGGTAAAATGGAAAAGCAGCACCTAAACTGGTGCTACGCTAATTTCTGCAGACTTTACCGAAACTGAAAACAACCACCAGAAACATTTAAGCTGCATCAAGTTGTACACTTGATGCAAAACAACTGTCATCCCTTAACACAACTCTATTCCTTCTGATGCTTTAATGTTTTGTCAATAAGCAACTGGCAATGCAGGCATTACATTCCATTATGGCCACGGATGCATATAATAAAATATCAAAGAGGCGGACCTGATTTCAGGTGAAAATACAGGAAAGTGAAAATCTATGAGACTACCACGTCGTTTGGAAAAAAAACAAAAAACAGGCACTCGGTGTGTTCATACGTGGGGAAAGATTTCAAACTTCAATATGAACCATTATTAATATGCTTGTGCACCTAGCTTAGGATGTTTGATTTATTTTCCAGCACATGACATATTGGTTTTGTGGTACAGAGGGCATGTTGTGTGTTCAGGACTGCTTGTGCATTTTTTCACATCGTGGTTTCAAGTTAAAAGTTTACAGGAGTCCCTCCCTTCCTCCATTCAAATGTGTAAGTGTTACACTCAATATATAGCCAAGCTTCATTATTAACGTCAATTAGCCCCACATAGTCACAACAGTTATAAAGCCATACAGCATGTGTGACATCAAATGAGCTGCAACAAGTTAACAGTGATTGGTTTCTTTGATCCAACACTGACTTACACATATTTTTGTTTCTCAAATCATGTCAAGTCTTGCCTGCTGGGGTGTTTATGTTTTCTTATGACTCAGTGAGTGTGTGTGTAGGAACCACGCTTGATGCAGAAATCAAGAGCAAATATGAAAATAATGACCAAAACCTCAGCAGCCTGAAGGAAGTCTAGCGAGGCTAATCCTCTCAGCCATTTCTATCCCCGAGTCTGGCTTCCCTACAAAAAGCTTTCGAGGGCTTCATGATGCCAACCATTTGGCAAACGTAATGCCAAACTAAAATGCTTATGTTTTCTTACACACAAGTATAGAGACTGATGGAGTGACACAGGATGGTCTTTGTATAATAGTATACATCAAATCAAACAAACTATTGTGCACTGCACATTTATTTTTATATCCCACATGAAACATATTTCTCTTTAAAATGCTTGAGTGTTGCGTTCTGGTAGGTAGGAGAACATGATTGTACACATAAAACATTGTGACATTTGCAGAGAATCACTCAACAGGGGCTGATGTAGTTTAACAGTTGCTCTTGCTATTCTTCAAGACAAAAGTTGGCTATAGTTTTTTACAGACAAGAATTTGGCCTGTGCTGGTGACTATTGATGACTCCCATCTTGGCAGTAAAGCAACTGAAGGTAAAGACACCACAGGGACTGCAGCACCGCAACAGCCAGCGAGGAGAATAAATCCAGATTGAGTGGGATGGTTGGAAGTGCAGGGTGGCTCACATAGTGTTGATCATCACTTCTAGCGGGGGTTCACTGTGGCTTTCATCTCTTTTACATTAGCTATAGCTTAATTCCTATGTGGGTAGTGCTTGATTGCAAGACAGCATATGGTCCCCTTAGCATTAAATCATTCTGCCACATACTTAAGCAAAGGCGTGTCCCTCCCCCAACTTCCCCCTGAAACTGAGAAGAATACAATCTGACAGCCCATAAATTGGTGTCCAGTCTGTGGGGCGTGCGTGCCCTAAGTTTCTACACTGGCAAAAGGTTACCACTGCTGTAAGGAAATAAAGCAACCAAGAATACTTCTGTTTTTCATGGTTATTTATCATGGGAAAGAATTCCATAAATTGTTTTGTTTTTACAAAATATCAAGTATTTATGCTTTGTACAACTTTTTGGTTTGAGATTAACCATTAAGCTATTGCAACAAAGCATTGAACCTCATTTGCTGTTGTTGGGTGTATAGAATGCATCTTGAACCTGAACTGCTATAAACACTTCATTCAAGATCAGTTCTTTACTTTCAATATTAAATCTTAAATAATTTACCTGCGTATACACTAGATTAGGAAAACGAGGCTAGCGAAAGCATTTGACATGCATCAATGTTTCAAATCCCATGGGTGCTAGCTCAGTCCTGGTGCAGATGGAGAGCCAATGGTCCCTTCATGAGACAGTAACTGAAATGGCCCATTTTCCCCTCAGTGAGCACAGCAGTGCTGCAGCGAGTGTGAGTACTAGTGGATCAATATGTTTTTGCACATTATAGCACAGCGATGAAAGTAAAAACATGGAAACCTCATTGTACTTAAATTGTCAATATAATATCAAAATGGCTGTTTCCTGTGCAACGCTAAAACTCTGATAGGAAGAAACAAAGGCTGACGATGAATAGCTGTGTTTATAAAGTCATTTTCGAGTCAAACCTATACAAATTCTTGAAAAAGTTGACACTGTTTGACGATTTTGCTTGTTTAGTCCTACTACATTAAAATTAGAAGCAAACAAGGAGCAGGCTTTCCACAATTTAGTAGCTCGAGGGGAATTAACGATGATTATGTCCTCAAATCTGTACTTTCCATTTACAGTGTAAAAACAGTTCAGCACATACATGCTTTTGCTGCTGTTGGCATTTTTATTGTTGCTTTCCATCTGGCATCACTGCAGCTTGTTTTTCTCTGATTCAATTCAGGTAAATCTGTCTCCTTTTAGGTGCACATCTCTCACTCCCAACTGGGAAATACAATGCCACGCATAATGCCCTACATAATCCCTTATTTGCACATTACATTAGTTTTACAAAGGACTTCCACACAGATGACATTAGTCTCATATCTCCAGGTTGTTTGTTGTTTTTAATCTGAGCATTTGCACTATGCGTTTATCAATTTGCCACT
Organism: Brotula barbata; assembly: GCA_900303265.1. Classification (NCBI taxonomy): domain Eukaryota; kingdom Metazoa; phylum Chordata; class Actinopteri; order Ophidiiformes; family Ophidiidae; genus Brotula; species Brotula barbata. The sequence goes on along the minus strand of OMNV01001282.1, from coordinate 50,062 downwards.
TCAAACTGGTCAATGAAACAGGGCTTATGACTTTCTATTCCATGTCTGATCACTAAATATTGCAGGATGGATGGATGGATGGATGATGGAGAGGTATTGTTGGTGACAGGGTAAAATGGACGGAGGTGGCTCGCATTTGGTTTATTAAACACACGAATGATGGTTCCACCCCTGTCATTGATGCATGATAACATGTCAGTTCATCAGCTGTGAGTCTGTCTTCAGTTGTATTTGAATCCGACCTGAACTCTGCTGATGGTTAAGGTCCGTGACACTTAACGGTTACTAGGCAACTCACCTGAATATACTGAATATGGTCTTCGGACCAATTAATTAGGACCGTACGAGCCAACCCCGTCGGCCATGCTATGGCAGCTGCCTATGGAGCCTCTGGAAATGGATCCAAACGCAGCCTCGGCCTTTCCATCGGACCACTGCACTGCTGTGCTGATTAAACCGTATTGCTACTATTATCAAAAAGCCATTCTACGCATTAGACATTTGATCAAACAACGACCAATATACAATTTGTGCACAGTCCTAATTCAGGCGCAAAGGCGTAGCCGAGTACTCCTTATTTTCTTGCTCGGTGAGTAAAATGTACCAAAAATTTGCTTCTCCTGGGCCTTTTTGTAACAAAACTCATTTGCACAGGCCTCGCAGCTAATAAGAGTGAAGGCTATGGCGAGGAAGGGGATAGGAAAGATATGTGGGCCACGGGCTTTAGGCTACTGTCAGCCAGCCCCGGGGCGCTGCGCTCAGCCACAGCGCTCTCCTTCACGCCAAACTAGCCGTCGTCAACGCAGAGCTTTACAGGACGCGAAACGCAGCATTCTTCGAGGCATTGCAACACAGGCCTCACCGCTGCTGTGTTTACCAGGCGCGGAGCGTTAGAATAGGAGCCGTGGCTGCTTACCATCTTGCAGGTCGGATGATGAAATTCAGGCGATGTGAACGGGAAAGAGGTAGAGCAGGGGGAGTCGGAGAGCCGCCGAGCTGCGGTGACGAACACCAAATTACGGTTACTTTGGACGTCTCGTCGTAGCTTTACACCCAGATTCACACACGCTCTCTCTTCTCTCGCCTTTACCGAGGCTTTCACTGCAGTGGCAGAGGGAGGGAGAGCCGCTGGGAGGGGGCAGTAAGCGGAGGAGGAGGCTCGGTTTGACAAGCAGGCGGTGGCGAAGGGGAGGAAAGAGGAGGGAAGGGGGGAGGTGCAGCAGTACTGTGCATCCGGGATCTCGCTTTATTTATTTATATTTTTAACTCCTGAACCAGGGTTTGTGCGTGTGCTCCCCCTACTGGCGGTATGGATGTACTACTGCGTGAGAGACTCACCGGTCTCAATTTTGGCCTTTTCTGACGTGAACTCAGTGGAAGCAACCGCCAGATGGACTTTATTTGATGTCATCTTCATGATGACAAAGTTTTCCTCAGTTGTACAGACTTTGCATTGCAGCAAGCAGCTTAACCGATGCCTCGAAACGTGTCTTGGTCTAATAAGGGTTTTTTAATCCTGTGGGAAAGCCTGCAACTCAGAGCAGTAGCTATAAAGTGGTGCGTCAATAGCAGGAGTGTAAACCTGTTTGTTCTATTTTGTTTCCCTAAGGACATGTTCCAGGCACATCCAACTGGGGGGGGGAGACCACAGACCCACAATACACAGGAGGGATTATACAAACGTCTTGGGATCCAGGAAGAGCCAGGGCGTGACTGGGGTGATGGATGGATAGAAACAAGATGATTGTTATTCCTTGTATAAACTGACTGTGTAAAAGCAATGACTGTAGTTACTGCCTGCATTGTAAATCTTTTATCAGAAACAACTTAATGTACTCCTTTCCTTAGAGTAAATGAATAATAAAAATACTACTACTATTATTAAAATTAAATCAAATTAAATCTGTGATATCAAACCATTTAAATAACTTCGCAAAAGCTGAGAATACTATTTATTAATCAATGTAATTGCTCTTTGTTATTTATGTCACTCACATGAAAATTTTATTTCTGTCAAAATAACATGTTTGCCAAAATAGATTTGTTTCATACAACAGAGAATCTGTTTAAAATTTCATGATTTACAACAACACATAGAAAACATTTACTGTATATGTGTATCTCTCTTTCTCTCTCTAAATATATATATAGCAAACATGTAATATTGTAAATATGTCAAATAGAGTTTTTTTTTTTAAACATCAATAGATATTGATGGCTATGCCCTTTACTGAGGTAGTGAGCATATACATACATACAATACAATGCGTAACTTCAACAATTAAATACCAAATTCATATTAAAAATACATCATTATACTGTACAGACATCAACAATAATACAAAAAAACATACATACAATTAAAACACTATGAGCCCTTTTTGTTAATGCTGGTGTTGGCAATCGAACTTGCAAATTTGAATATGAATAATAGATGCACAGTGACTACTTGATAAGAATCAACATGAATGTCTGGAATTGCTGGACATAAAATTCTGTAATAAATCTCATCACACGTGGACCAAAGTAATGGCTTCAAAACACATACAAATGCACAGCTTGTTACAAACACATTTGTAACAGATACAGGCATGTTGTAGTTAAACATACAGGTATATAACTTCACTGAGTTTTGCCCATTAAACATCCGATGGTGAAGGTGTTTCAAGGGTAAGAATTACTAAACCATATAAGTATTTTAAACACACCATTATTTATATATTTTCTTAATTTGAGGGCACACATTTCTAAGGTAATGGAACATGTAGGCTAAAACGAGACTATACTCACAGAGAAATGAAATGAGGGGTGGAATTGACAGCAGATGACGGAATTTAGGGAGATTTGGAAAATTGCTTGATATGTTGATTATTAAAATACCATACAAACAAGATGGCTGTTCATCAATCAGAGAAACATCTCTTTGTTGACCCACATGAGTGTGCGTGTGTCGTTGGGTTTACATTCGTACTCGATGCTGTTGAAAGTGTTTCCCCACTGGCAGTGATCCCTCTTGTTGTAGTTGTAGAACTTCACCTGCCAAACCGTTTCAAAAAGGCCCGCCTCTGTGAACTAAATGAGAGAAATACGAAGCATCTCAAAATGGATAGGAGGTAAAATTATGCAAATGATACTTTTGACAGATGGACATACACCTACATACACTTGTGTACCCATGTAGACACACACACTCATTAAGTACACTATGTGAAATTATGTAGGCGTGTAGGTGAAATGAAGCTTGCATCCTGACAGATGGATACATGCAGTTCTCTCTCTCAGACACAGACACACACATACGCACTACCACGCCAAAGGCCTCTTAATGTGAACTGGACAGATGGTTACATACAAAACGATGCTCATACACACTCATCAAATGAAAATCATACTGATCAAATATTAATTAAGGATGTATAATAATGATTAAGAGAGTAAATTCTATCCTGCTGATACACAAGTGCATTAAATAATTCATTTTTAACTGAAAACATTTTGCTCAGTGTTACTATATTAGGAGATAATGATGATAATAATTGACATGAAGAGTTTAGTGTGTTCACATCAATGCAGTTCTTGAAGTGAATTTAGGATTGAATTTCTCTGTTGTATGTAATACTGTATGATGGAAACATGCCATGTTGCAAATACTGTAGTTCAGTGTGTAGTTTAGCCATACCTGAATATTGATTTGAACTGGTTGCCTCTCCCCACTCTTGGTGTGTGTCACTCCCTCTGTGTCATATAGTCCAGTATAAACTACTGACTGTGGATCTTTAGATTGCTGTGCCAGCGGAAATGTTACCGCGCCCACACTCATTGACCTGGTATAGGATAGATAGGAGTAAAGCATTAATTTTACTGCACCATAAAACCGATTCATTTTGAGCACTCTGAAAAATGAAGGAACAAGGACAAAGTGAATTGAATAAATGTACTTAGGCGGTGTGTTGTTTTCCTGGCAGATTTACTCCTGTTTGTTTGCGTCACAGTCATATCTAAGTCTTGTCACACACAGAGTGGTTACTAAGTGTATTAAGTACTTTATATAGGAAAACATTGACATGATATTGGTTAGATAAGGACGTAAGATTCTATTTGTCTTCATTTGTAACAATTGTGATTATGTTACCTTGTGATGGATTACATTATTTTTGTTTATGAAGTATGTCCTTGTGTTTATTTCTGTGGAACAATGCAATATCTTTAACGTGGCATCACATCAACAACAGATTGCAGTGAAGGGAATCACATAATTTAACAACACATGATAACAATTGTGTATAAGAGCAAGAAGGACAACATGATGAATAGTATGCAGGAAAGCCAAAATGGGAATTATTTTCATTATTAATCATCCAAAAAAGCATCGAGGCAACATTTTATCTTGGTTAAATTGGTGGATGTACAACAGTACAACAACAGATGGACCCATTGGTGGTTAACTTAAAATTAAATACATCAATAATCTTTTGATATATTCTGTTAACAGACCGAATTAAAACGGCGGAGGTGTACACACACCACAGGCCAATTACAAAGGGCACGTACAAAACTCAAATCTAAGACTCCGTAATCTGTACTGGATTTGTTTGGCACCAAATGGGTTTTTGCGCTGCCTTCACGTACTCCTCGTAATATCTAACATCGGCGCTGTAAACTTGTACATACGAATTGTTTAGCCATCAGCTATCAATAAAGCGATGGATTTGTCGTAACACTAAGTTCAGAAAATGTGTGGGAAATTTGTGTATTGATCGAGTTGTTGCCTAGGCGGTGTATAAAAGGCAAACGAACATATACAAAGGTAATAACTAATGTTGACATGCGTGTTCTAGATGTGTGTTTCTAAATGGTGAAAAACATGTCTTCTCCCGTCCGGTCGCCGCTTTCTGTGCACTTCGCTCCTGATAAGTTTTACTCTGACAGTACCTGAAGGCAGCCTCAAAATCTGGATTTGCGTTCTTCTCAGCAGAGATTTTATTGCCTGTAAGGAATAAATCTTTCCAAGCATGGTACAGTGGGTAAAATACCACTCTTATTCACTTTGTAAAGCAAATTAACAAAACCTTTTCAATTACTGTAGTTAAAAATTATTGACATGAAACAAACTATAAAATGGCTTATTTTGATATTTCTAAAATTACCGATGCCGTTTCGTTTTGTTTATGATAATCTGGAATAAGAGTCTACATACGTGGCCTCTACTGCTCCGGGTTTAACGACCACCTCGATTCTGTATTTCGAGCCGGTCAGCAGCTTGATGGTCCGGGTCTGTCCGAACCGTGCACCGTCAGATTTGAAATGCACAGCACTGTTATGAGGCAGCATCTTTATGGAAATCGCAATTTTGATGATCTGGACGACATCGGCCATTTTCCCCACATAAAAATGTACAGGGGTCGCGGTGAGGTGTGAATCAGTTCAGCAACGAGAAATGCCGTGTGGAAGATCCCATTTCAGGAGGAACCTCGGGGAGCTGCACAACGCTCTCTAATCTCGTGCAACCTGCTGCAAGTGCCTAATCCCAAAGAAAACCTCTCGCTCCCTCACACACTCCATCTGTTTCCGACCCTCCCATTCTCCCTCTCTCTCTCTCCTCATGTTTCCACGTCATCCCAGTGATTCCAAATAATTCAGTCCTAATCAAAGGCAGAGCGATCTTGTCACATCCACTCTTTCATTCTCTTTCTTAACTCGCTCTCCACGGTGCTAATTTCTGCTAATTTAAAGTTTTTAGTAGTTTTTATTTGTCAATTACACAGTTGTACATACATAAAGTGCTGTGAAATGCCCTTTCTGGGTGGTTTCCAGGCTCAGTGTTAATTTGCAATTAACATTAAAAAAAATCAACCAGTACAAATCAGAAAAATTACAGGGCAACGTCGAGTAAAAGGAAGAGCATGAATACTGATGTCAACAGATGTCAAAATGTCTTGAGCGCACAATGTTGGACATTAAGAGCTGTGTAACAATAGGAATGTTAGTACTGCCTCTGTGGTTAACCGGCTCAGATACAAATCTGATCAGAAGCTTCTAACTCAGTCACAGTGAAAAATAGCAAACTTGCATCGCAAAAAATGGAAGAGACACGGCAGAAAAAGCGACTTTCTTACGTTACTGCTCTGCTTAACCTCGGCGCCCGATCACGTCACCGGTCCTGACAATGACGTCACCGCCCCTGTTAACGACAGGCTTCTTCACAAACGGTGGCAACAAATACAGTTGCAATGGATTGCAAACACCTTTCCCACGATGCATGTCGTCTTATGTGCAACTGCGAAAGATACCGCAGGCATAATACCACATAATAATATAATAACACAAAAATAAATACACTGGGGATATTAGTTGTTTTATGATTAGTTTGTTTAATTCAGCGACCCTGATCTGAAACCGGGATATACAGTATTTACATTTTTTAAGAAGTATTGACACATACCTTGTGAAACCGGGACTGTCCCAAATAAAAGGAGAGGTCTCGTCTCCCTCTAACTAAACACAATAGGTAAGTTTGTTCACCGTTTTCTGAAGTACATGCCCTCAAAACTTTAGCATGTATGGATGTTGTATGTACTTATAGTATTTATTGATAACCCTGATCATACTAAACTACTAACAACCAGTACTCCATTATTATTGTTGTTGTTGTTGGTGGTGGCGGTGATGTTAGTGCTGTAATCGATGATGATTATACTACTAGTCTATTCCCAGTTACATGGCGCTGCAAATACGGAAGAGACCACTTAAAAATTCCATTTCCTGCCTCGAAACATTCGCGGGAAATACCAGATTAGGTTTGGCACATATTTCCTTTAACAGGGTTATTCTGTTCGATAATTCTGAACATCAGTACCGCAATATCTAATGTTTTCATGAATTCTTATACAATTTGATATTGTATTTTCGTTTAGCATTGATTTGTACATTACAATACATGTTGTATCTCTAAAATAGTACAGTAATGTCCACAATCCTAAATAATATGAACCCCTATTTCATACACATTTGGTTTCGTCCCATGTGGCGCGAAAACGCGAGTCCTCCTCACAATCCACCGTATCAAGTATACCGAATCTATGAAGAAAATTGCGGAAGTTAATTTATTTACCTTCAAAATAAATGTCATTATGCTCAAATATCGTGCGAAGCTACATACAATGGCAGTAAAAGCTCTTAATTTGAAAGGTCTTACCGGATAAGTGTGCTTTTAGACAAAGAACGGAGGTGAATGTTCGATGAACGTTCACATCGCTGTTTAACGCAAGAACATTAACGCACAAGCCGCTTTACCGAAAGGAACGATTATATATGACTGAAAAAAAGTTACTGTTTGTTGACAATAAGAGAGCTTTTACATAATAATAAAGTACTACTACAGTCTCTAGTTAATTTAGCCTAATATCTCTAACCGTGTGTGTTGTTCCTGCTGACAATTTGCAACTATGAGCTGGTAAGTTAAGTGATTTTCTGTGTCCATGTTTTTTACTGTATTGATTCGCACACATGGTGTTCGATATCTTTTGAATCCTGGTAACCAAATGCACAAGCACAGCATTCTCTGTAACTTTCATTTTGTTCCATGGTGCAGCGTGGCATGCATGAACTCACAACTTGCCCCTAAAAAAATGCTATCCTTCATGACTTAATGTGGGTTGTGGACACACTGTACTACTTACTATATTAATTTGAGTTGTAGAAGTAGAAAAATTATTTGGGGCTGTTTTTCCTTTGTTTCTTGTTTACTGTGTAGCATTATTATAAATACAATGTCGTTCCAATTTTGTGGGAAGGCTCACAGCATCCCTGTACACTAAGTTTGGTTTGCAATAACTGAACTTTCGTTGGATGAATTCTAACGTAATTGTGAGCTGGGTTGTAATAGCAGTGAAATGGGAGCAAAGTCCATATTTTTGCATTTAATTTGTAAATATTACTCTAATTGTGTAATTTCTGGGTGTCCACATATGTCTACGTTATTTAATGCGTCTTGCTTAAAGCCGTAAGAGAAAGAGCCCTCAGGCTTAAGTTCCTTTCTTGTTTATATTGCCAGCATAAAGGAGGAGACTCGCAGTACGTCCCCACATTGCCCCAAACCGGACGAATCTGAGGAGCCACTTGGTACAGCCATGGAGACTGGATCTGCAAATGGTCAGTAGCGAGTCCATTGCATATGTAGCAATTGAAATTCAATGAAGGAAATCCTTAATTGCTCCTAATAAAAGTTCTGAAATGGTCCTATGATGTGAGTAAAGTGAAACAGACTGGTCCAGCCATTAACTTCTCCATCACTTTTTCCTCAAAGATGCCAGTGTGAAATCTGAGAATATGGCATCTGAAGTGTATATCACTAAGGAAATGGAGGAAGAAGAAAAGCAGCTGATGGAGGAAGGGGAGAAGAAAGAAAAGGAGATGATGGAAAAGGTTTGTGGATTATTAATGCAGTGGCTTTCATCTTGTAGCTGTTTTGATTGAACCATGTCAAACATTGTATCATGCATTCATTGTGAAATTTTGAAACCCTCATTACAAGGCACGAGAATCATTGGAGAGGGATACTCATGAGATGCGTTTCAAGAGACTCCAGCATTTGCTTCAGAAGAGTAATGTCTACTCGAAATTCCTGCTGACAAAAATGGAGCAGCAACAGAACGAGGTTAGACCCAGATTAGAGAAACTTCTAACTTTCTTTTCTGGGTTAATTCTTCAGTATTGAAACCATTGTCTGTGTTTTTCTGCCGCCAATTTCAGGAGAAACTCAGAAAGGAGAAACTTGAAAAGAAGACCAATAAGGTTGGAAAGTATTTTTGAGGAAATATTTTTAAATTGTTAATATGCTTTTATCCTTCTAACTATTATTTTCTTCTTAAAAATGCAGAACACAACCAGCACTGCTCCTGAGAAAGGTTAGTTGGTCATCTTAAATAACCGTTATTGCACCTTTAAAATTTAAAACATGATAGTTTAAATACATTTGTTTCTTTTATTTGTAATTAGACAAAAAGAAGCGACGGAGGGAGGAAGACTATAAAATTGCAGATGTCATGTCTAAAGAGGTAAATTATGTTTTGACTTGTGCATTTTTGTAGATTCTATTAAATTACTGATTCACTCGAATGCTCTCCTTTTGATTTTGTCTTACAGGAAATTATGTTGAAGGCTAAGAAAGCAAGAGTGGACATTGAGGTAATGGTTTATTTTGTTTTTGTTTATTGACATGTTCTTTGAAGAAGTAGAATAGATTTCAAATGGTCTGCTAGGGAAAATTGAAGCACTTGTTAAATAAAATGCAACCAGCAATCCAGCATTTGTAGAAGTAAGTTAGGAAAGCTCAGTGCTTTGAGAGTAAAATAAAAGTTGGGGAATGTACTTGTATAAAATGCATTTATCAGTATCTATTGCATATTTTCAAATACTTATTCCTTTGTCTTAGGATATGGGATCTGCCCAGAAGAAGCTACAAGCTGAGGATATTGAGAAGATGAGCGATTCCAACGAGGACATCAAGAATCGTCTTTCAGAGGCGGTGCGAGACACTGCCAAGCAACTTCTGCATCCTCACAGGAAGGTGAATGGCGAGCCAGTTCCTGCCCAGCAGCCCCGCCTCTTCACTGGAGGGGTCATGAGATGGTACCAGATAGAAGGCATTGAGTGGCTGAGGGTGAGTAGGACTTCACCATTTCCAGCTCGTGCCAATCTCTAGTTTATCAATACTCAGTGATCTCAGTATTTTCAGACACCAAGATGGAATACAAATTAGTCATTTGGTCACTCATTCAGAGTGGAACACCGGGCTCACTTATTCTTTTTGTGTTGTCAGATGTTGTGGGAAAATGGAATAAATGGGATCCTGGCCGATGAGATGGGTCTAGGAAAGACCATTCAGTGCATCGCTCACATTGCTATGATGATAGAAAAAAAAGTGATGGGCCCTTTCCTGGTGGTAGCACCTCTCTCCACACTACCTAACTGGATCAGCGAATTCAAGCGCTTCACACCAGAGGTAAGCGTGTTACTGAGATAAACATAATATGGATAAATGCTCTTCTCAGGAGAGTTTTAAGCTCAAGAACTCGCACATTAAAAAACTCCACACAGATTTTGATTATTTTATCAAATACAGTTCTGTTCTAAACCAATATCCACATTCCATGTTATGTGTTGGTCCTAGGTATCGGTGATGCTCTACCATGGCCCTCAAGCAGAAAGGGTTAAATTGCTGAAGCAGATTCGCAGACCTCAGGGCCCTCTCAGCATGTGTCCTGTTGTTGTGACCTCTTTTGAGATCGCCATGATTGACAGGAAAAGTTTACAGGTAGTGCTGAGTCACCATGTTTTGTTTGATGTTTTTAGCCACAGGTTTGTGTGACTAGATTTTTTAGCAAGCCAATGTGCTAAATCAATGTCAATTTCTTTCTCTTTGTCCAGCGCTTCCAGTGGAAGTATCTCATTGTGGACGAAGGCCACAGGATTAAAAATCTGAATTGTCGGCTGGTGCGAGAACTGAAACTTCTGCCCACAGACAACAAACTGCTGCTGACTGGCACACCACTGCAGAACAACTTGGCTGAGCTCTGGTCACTCCTCAACTTCCTCCTTCCAGAGGTCTTTGATGATCTCAAGAGGTATGGAGTTATTTGTTTCTTTTTATTTTATTATAGTTCTATTCAGTTTAAAGACATGATCCTGTCTGTTTTTTATGTTCAAAAGATTTATGAACGACTGCACATTACTATGTTATTACAGACTAGGTTTTTTAGTTTATCATACTGCACACTGCCTACTATATTAGGAAAGAGAAAATAATCTATAGTGTCAGCTCTAGTTGTACAGAAAACCTTTTAAGTTTGAATAGTTGTTTCTTGCCATTTGCCTTTTGCCTTCTTTGGGCAACAAACATCTGAACATGGTGAAATAATAAATAAAATGCTTGTAGCATTTCATACAAACATTTCTCTATTCAAACTAAAAGTGCTTTTATCTCATTTTGTTGACTTCTTTGCTCTGCAGCTTTGAGTCATGGTTCGACATCAATACGCTCTCTGCTGATGCTGAGAATGTAGTGGCTGCTGAGAGAGAGCAGAACATCCTGAGCATGCTGCACCAGGTCAGTCATGCAAATACTCGAGGAAGGAATCAGCAGTAACAATAATACCTGCAACTATGTTCAAATGATCTCAACTCTCAGGCATTCCTTTGTATGAAGCGTTTAGGCTGCACCAACATTGGTTAACACCTCATCTGACAAATTAATCAACCATCACTGTCTTAACCATAACAAGGCTCAACTTTTGGTCTCCATTGACAACCAACTGCAGGTTTAATTCCTGTTCCCAATCAGGAAATCTATTCTTTTTTTTGGGTGTGGACCAGAGATGTGGGGGTTGAGGGGAGCCTGGGTTACCATTTTATGAATACGCCAATGATGACACTTCATTAATCTCTCATGGGAGAGTTTGGAGTCAGAAAAAGACATCAGCTGCTGCAACAGGCTGCTGCTAATATGATGCAAGAACTGTAAATAAAATGAAATGAAAAACCTCTTTGCCCCGTTCAGAATTTGTCTTTGCACTATAAAACTTTTAACTTGGACTGAAACATCTGACATCAAATGCCAGTTTTACATTTGAGCAAGATCACTCACTTCTTTTTGATGCTCTGGATGAATATTACATAATAACGCTTGAATAACATTCAAGTTGAGATAAGAACTGTTATAACATCTATTCAAAACAAAATACAACTGTACATTTTAAATCAGCACCAGAAACTTAATTTATTTATCTAGAGATCTAAATTCCAAATATTATAATCTAATGCTAATTATGTATAATTTGTTTTTATTTACTCAACACATACAACCCAAAATGTGGAAACATATCATATATCCCTTGTGTATGTAGCGCTTATAAGTTGTTTTTGTGTGTGCGTTTGTATCAGATTCTGACTCCATTCTTGCTGAGAAGGTTGAAGTCGGACGTGACACTAGAGGTTCCTCCAAAGAAAGAAATCATCGTTTATGCTCCATTGACTGCCAAACAGGAGGCCTTTTACACAGCTGTGGTCAACAAGACTATTGCCAAAATGTTGGGACAGGAAAAGGTAAGTGTAAAACATTCATTCACCAATCTTTTTTTTTTGTCTGAGCATTAATCCTCAGTTTTTCAAAAAAGACAAGTTATAATGATCAGTTTAATTGTTAAAGGTTCAAAAGCAAGCAGCAGTGATTTTAT
>OMNV01001282.1:7782-37809 GCA_900303265.1 Brotula barbata | reverse complement strand
GTGTGTGTATATATATATATATATATATATATATATATTTTTTTTTTTTTTTAATTTGATGTATGTTCATTTAGACGGACGCTCCAGTGATACTGACATCAAGCGGCAGGCCAAAGCGCCGTACTCGAAAGATGGTGGACTACAGAGAATCTCATAAAGACACTCCTGACGATATGGAAAAGTATCTGGAGAAACTCCAGAAGGAAAGTGAACAGAAGTAGGTCCTCCTTCTCCCAGTGAGCAATGCTTACAAACCTCATACATGTTATTTCATACACACCAATGGCTAGCCACTGTTATTTCTTGTGTGTTTTTGTCCGCCTTCATTCTGTGACCTTCATGTAATCATGAAGGGACAAATATATTTATTAACTGCTGCATTTCTTGACCAAAACAAAGATAGCAAGCTGATAAGAAAGCATCTTGCATTTCTTATTGGGACTTAAATTTTGGAGTCAATGGATGTGGATGTGAAACTTTATTGACCTCAAATGGGGAATATTTTGGATGGTAATTTGAAAGACATTTGACATTTTTCTGTTTGCCTCTGTAAACCTACAAAGGTTTGTTTCATGTTGTATTACCTTTTTCACAGGTTAACTTTTTTTTTTTTTTTACTTGGACTGTACTTTTCTAGGATTTGAATAAGAGTGGTACAATAATTATGAATGCATATCTTTGTCAAGACACTCAGCAGGTTTACATGCACTCAATATTCAAGTATTTGTCCTTACTTTGATTAGACAAAAATGTAAAAAATGCTTAGAATCAGTACCAGTCTGCCACTTTCCCAGTATACATGATATGTTGCATAATCGCAGTATGAGTCTGCCCGTGGAAGAAATACATACTGAGGCAGAATTCTCCCATGAAGACTCTTAATAAATCAAGTTATAATCTGATGTGTTGCCTTAATCGCAGGCTCATCCAGTTGCCTGAAAACGTACTGAATGTCACGTCCAAAGTGCACCTATCAAGTCTTGCTTTCTGCTCGTCCTTTCTCAGCTTCTCTCCAGTACTGGATGTCCAGACTCCTCTAAATGCCCAGATCAACCTCAAGCTTCAAAACATTCTCATGATGCTCAAGAGATGCTGTAACCACCCATACCTCGTTGAATATCCTCTGGACCCCGCCACACAGGAATTCAAGGTAGCAGAGAGCAGACAGACTACAATTGCTTTTGAAATTAAAATATAAAGTAACAAAAAATGATCAAGGCCTGGGTTCTTTCAAACTCATTTATCTCATGTTCACTTTTTTATGTTAATACCTTGTATGTTTTGTTTCCTTCTTCAGATTGATGAACAATTAGTGCAGACATCTGGCAAGTTTCTCATACTGGACAGACTGCTACCTGCTCTGAAGAAAAGGGGGCACAAGGTGAAGCACCTGCCATTTTTTTCGAGAGAAAAAAACTTAATCACCCAAATCTGGTTGAGACACCAATGAAGTCCTACAAAAGTAGCTAATATGACTAAGAATTATAGTGGAGTCTATAGTATTTGTCAGTCCTAGTTTTTCTTTTCGTACAGTAGAATAATCTCACTACATATAATGTGTTAGAAAATTATCACTGAATATTATACCTAAATTTGAAAGTCAAGATTCAGTGACAGAAAATAAGATGTGACCGTGCTGGCCTGTGTCAAATTTTTAGATATATTACATTCAAATAATGTTAAAACTTTGAAACACAATTTCAGTAACTAAACCTCACAGGCATCTTGCTACATTGTCCTCCTTCTGCAATTTTCTATTTGGTATAATAGATGGCTGATGAAGATCAGATATTGAAGGCTTGCGTGTGTGTGTGTTTTTGTCCAGGTTCTGATCTTCAGTCAGATGACGTCCATCTTGGATCTCTTGATAGATTACTGCTATCTCCGTGGGTTCAAGTACAGCCGATTGGATGGTAGCATGTCCTACGCTGACAGAGATGAAAATGTGAGTGTGCAGGTTGTACTGCAATATTTGATAAGCAGTGAAAAATGATGAGTAGCTTATAATTAAATCCATCAATAATTAGATATTGTTGCTGGAAGAAGTGTTAGTGACCACAATTATGATTACTTCAATTAGCCCTGAGGGACTAAATTAACATTTAACATTATGTCTTCTTGGACAGTGAATATCAGAAACCAGGTCAGCCAATAACAAGGGCACAAAATGTAGCCACTTTGTCATCGCACACATAGCAGTAATATCAGACAAAATTTGGATTGTTACCTAACACACTTGGAGATGGCCCTCAGTCTGCCCGAGCCCCATTCATGAACACCCTGAGTACACAAGTGATATCAACACCACCAAGATGCTCTAAATTTGACTCCTGCATAATGTGCCCCCTCCCCTCAGATGACCAAGTTCTCCAAAGATCCAAAAGTTTTCCTCTTCCTGCTGAGCACCAGAGCAGGAGGACTTGGGATCAACCTGACAGCTGCTGACACAGTCATCATATTTGACAGTGACTGGGTGGGTACATGTTCACAATACTGTTGCAGACAATAACATATGCAGGAAAAGTCATGTATGAATTTCACGATAGTGGCATTGATAGTAAAGTGTGGCTCAAGGTTAGTTCATGACCTGATTGCTCTTCTCATCCCCACTCAGAACCCTCAGGCAGACCTGCAGGCTCAGGACCGCTGTCACCGCATTGGACAAACCAAACCAGTGGTGGTGTACCGCCTTGTTACCGCCAATACTATTGACCAGAAGATCCTGGAGAGGGCCTCGGCCAAGAGGAAGCTGGAGCAGATGGTCATCCACAAGAGTGGGTGTCTTTCAATAGAACAGTATATAGTTTATTTTAAAAAAAACAACTTTAATTGGTTAGAGACAAAATACAACATACAAAATTGTAACCCTGTAAATCCTGAATGTTATGACTTAGGTCCATACATACCCTGTATATTTATATATAACTTTGTATATGTATGTATAGTAACTGAATAGTTTTCTTTTTTCTTCTTTGTTCTCCACAGACAAGTTTAAAGGAGCAAAGTCAGAACTGAATCAGACTAAAAGTTGCATTGATCTTGATGAACTGATGGAAATGCTGAAATCCAGAGGCACTGAGAAGTAAGAAATTTTGCTCGATACGTTACTAAAAGTTTAAATGACAAACAATGAATTGCTCAGCCCTTTGGGTCAGAAACC
Source organism: Brotula barbata (assembly GCA_900303265.1). NCBI lineage: Eukaryota > Metazoa > Chordata > Actinopteri > Ophidiiformes > Ophidiidae > Brotula > Brotula barbata. The sequence continues at coordinate 34,649 of OMNV01001282.1, read as the reverse complement.
TTCAACATAAATGGAGACGGACAACAATTTTTATTTTTCTCAGGGAGGTGAAAGGGTCTAAAGGAAAAGTAATCAGTGATCAGGACCTGGAGGCACTACTGGATCGCAGTGACTTGCTGGGTAGGTTGAATAGTCTGGCTTCCCATCCAACAGACTGCTGAGCTGTAAATGGACTATATCTACACTTTGACGTGTCGAATTGGTGGCTTGTCACAGTTTACCTTGATATCAGCTAAAGTCGTGTGTGTATATGTACAATATATAATTTTCAATAGCATATTTGTTCATTGTTTATCAATTTGTCTTCGGAGCTATAATTGCGTTTTAATATTTTTCAGACAAGGAAAAGAAAAGCTTGAAGCAAGAGAAGGTGGGAGTCTTCAGAGTGATCGAAGCCAAAGAGTCAACAGAGGTTAAGTTGATCTGAGTACATCACAATGTACATCTTCACGTGTACAAAGGAAAAAAGCTTCAAGTGCAAGCAGACAAGCTACAGCACTGCTGGCACTAGAAGAGACTGAAGAAAGCTGTAAAAACATCTTGAACCTGCTGTTTGTTCACCTGAAATACAGCGTGATGTTTTACTTAACTGCCTCGGTAATAACCTTTTTAAAGCACTCTTGTTGTGCTGGTCGGGAGTTTAACCACTATGTGTCCTAGGATTTGATCTATTGGGAATTATCGGATCAGTGCTGAGATTGTTCTGCAAACTTTCATATTCAAGTTTGGACAGCTAAAACACTCTACAATCATTATGACTAGTAAGTGATTAAACATATCTGTCTTTATCAAAGCTATAGACCTCTGACTGGTAATTCAGGTTCCAGTACAACATTCAGTATGTATTCTCAAACATTTCTGTTTATCAATTGCTCCTTTTCTACAGCATTTCTATGGCATTCACGTAGAACGTTATTTTTGTAACAAGCTAAGCAAAGCTATAGTAACTTTTGATCTGAGTAATCCTCTTTTCTGTTTTTCATTTTAAGGTCAGTAGCTCAATGTTGTACAAGCAATTTTATGTCAGAAATGTGTTCTCAATTCATGGTTCTCAATAAACGAAAATCTCAACGTAATGTTTTATTATTTGCTTACACATGCTTGTAGTGATTACTTTAGAAAATAAAACTTTCATGATTGCAACACATGATACTTAAAAGTGATAATCTTAATTTTATTGTTTTGGTTTTGTTTAACATAATTTTAACAAATCATAACATTTCTCAAATCGTGTCTGGCCTGACATTACTTGGAAAAGATGCAGGCAATCCCGTGTCAAAATGACAGTCGTTGACTTAAAACGACAAGTAAAAGGTGGTGGTACACCAGGTGGAGTGCATACTTCAGCTGTGCAGGTTCGATTCCAACCTGTGCATATCATTCTTTATTTGCTCTCTGTCACTACTGTACCACAACAAAGTCGGAAAATAGTTTTTAAAAATGCACCTTCCAGAAAGACTGGCTGCAAAGGCTTTGTAAAGATGCTTCAAATAAACTTTGCCCAAATTGTGCTGTCAATACAGTTGCATTAGGGTGAAGTACAGACTCTCCTTGGAAAGTAACAGTGCAGTTATGTCAGTTTGCACTGCAGTCTGTGGCTTGACTGAAAGCTGTACCAGGAAATATCGTGCCATCTTTGCTGAAACCTTTGATGTGAGTGCTGCTTTAATGCGTCAGCAGGGTGTGGCCGCCCTCCTCTGTCACCTGGCTGCATGTATGTGTGTGGGAATTTGAACTGCTTCTTGAACGATCACCATTCTACCACTTTGCTGTTGCTGCTTCCATCTTGACCATCACCTGTATTTAAACCATGGAGCGTCTGAAGTTGGTCCTGCACTACTTTCAGTCTAACTCGGAATCCATCTCCAATGGCATCTGTATCATCCTGGCCTTGGTCAGTGTCAAGCTGTACACCAGCTTTGACTTCAACTGCCCTTGTCTTCCTCAGTATAACAAACTTTATTCACTTGGCGTGATGAGTGTCCCACCGGTCATCCTGTTCTTCTTGGGGGTGCTGGTCAATCGACATACGGGCATCATGATGGACGAGTGGATGAGACCCATCGGGAATCGATCTAAAAATCCAGCTGTGGTTAAGTGAGTCCATTTTCTTTTTCTGTGATTCTTGAGAAAAATCTGCAGTGTCTACATGGTTATGTAAAATGAATAATGATTATGTTAATAATAATGTTATATAATTATTTAATGATATAAAATAACAATAATACTAATACATCAGACTTATATAGAACTTTTCTAAGTACTAAAGGTCGCTTTACATAGCAGAAAAAAACAGGCAAAATTGTCAGCTAGGCAAAAACATATATGCATGGATCGATGGTTCAGATTTGGAAGCTGTGATACATGGTGTTGGTAAATAAATGCATTCTAATTCCTCTGTCCCCTTAGGTATCTGTTCTCAGCCATGGTGCAGAGGGCCCTGTTAGCACCAATGGTCTGGCTCTTAGTCACTTTGCTAGATGGAAAGGTCTTCATCTGTGCCTTTAGTGTGAGTGTGGACCCTGCACTCTTCACAGGTATCCATGAATACATGACACCTTTGGTGCTGTTTTTAACTTGAGCCTGTCCATTAGTCACATTTCAGCCAATAGGAGAGATGAGACTCAAATGGTTTGTGTCTGTCCTCAGGTTTACCTAACGACACTGGACTAGATGTAATCAGAATCATGGCTAAAGTGCCCTGCAAGGAAGATGTGATCTTCAGGAACAGCTCATTCCGCAAAGCAGTCTCACGTTATGTCCGCTGCTATTCACAAGTAATCATTCATACACGCACACACACCGCTCCCCCGGTGAAGACCTTCCATTGCCCTTATTGTACCATTATCGATATGTTTTATTGACACAGTCCAGCAACACTTAACAATGAAACACAAACAGTGTTTGTGTTTGAAAGCGTGTTGTCAGAGGAAACCCAGGTCACTGGGAGAATTTGCATTTGTTTTACATTCTTTCCTTGGCCTGCAGTTCCTGCATATTTCATGCAATGCTTTGAATACATTGACAGACACCAATTCTGGAGTTGATCTGCATTTTTTTTAGAATTTTTTGAAAATCAAATGCTGTAATGTTGCTTAAAATGTTAGTTGTCTTAGCTGTTGTTTAATAGAACAAGAAACTACTCACTCTTTAAAGAGCGAGGGCATTGCCTGTACAACCAGCATAGCCTGACTTTCACATTTTTCCTGGTCAAGTTTTGTTCAGATGTTTGTGTGCCGAGGCTCACTCTATACGTGGGAGTAACAGGAGCAACTAGTGCCACTGACTGATCTCCTTTTGTAGGCTTTCTTTCATGGACTTTGTGTAGTTAACTTTCATGTCTTTGTCTAGGCGGTCGGCTGGTCCATTTTACTCTTTTTGATTGTACTGGGAGCACTGGGTCGCCTCATCAAACCCTGCTTTGACGACCACGCCACCTTCCTGCAGACACGTTACTGGAGCAACTACCTGGATGTGGAGCAGAAACTCTTTGACGAAACCTGTGTCCTGCACGCTCGAGACTTTGCACGTAAATGTGTGGTGCAGTTCTTTGAAGATATGAGGGATGATACCGTAGTTCGCCTTCCACACCCACCTTTCATTAAACATCACCATCGGACCGATGAAGAGGATGCGGATGAGGAGGAAGAGGAGGAGAGACTTCATGGGATAACAAAACAAGAGCAGATGGACCAGCTGTTGGACAAGTGGTACTACAGTAAACCTAAACTAGATGTAACTAGGAGAGCCTACAGACCCAAGTTGTGTGTCACATGGGAGGACCACAATGGAAGGATTCTCTATTCAGATGTCTAGTGTGTGTGTTTGTGTGTGTGTGTGCTGACTGATCAGTAATCTGTTCACAGAGAGATTTCTGGGTCCTTGGGGTGATGAAACTACTATACTAATAAACCAAAAGTGTGTGTAGTTCACGGCTAAGGTGCCCTGAGATACGAGCTTCATTGCACTGGTAAAATACACTCTTTGTCTCGGTAGCATCATTGTGTTGTCCTTTGTTCTCTCTCTGAATGAATCACCATGCTAACATGAAAGCAGTTTATTTGTTTAGCGCTCACACGAAACGGATTTGTTCCACTTCTCATCTTCAACCCGTCTCTGCCAGTCGGTCGGTCGGTCGGTCAGCTGCTCTGCTCTTGAGCGGCTTCGTTCTGCCACCACTTCGCTCTGTGGTTCCAACACATGTTTTCAGTTTAGTTTTTTTTTTCCACTAGGGAGGAAACCGGAGGGCAGTTCCTGACTGTGACTCATTGCCCAGACACACACACACGCTCTGTCTTCAATGCTTTTCACATGTAGGTTGTAGCATTCAGTACTTTTTCTGACTCACTTTAACATTTTTGAGTGCCATTGGATCGCTAAACCTCCATCTGTGATGCTCAGCTAACCTTAATAATGGATCGTAAAGTGTGAACCATTTACATGAGGAAAACGCCAAAGTGTGAGTTTGCATGACTTCATTGCTTTGTGATTTTCTTTCAAGTTGCCTCTGGTTACCAGGGAATTTGAATCAAGTTTGTTTTCAACAGTGTTTTTCATTTTTGGTTGATGTCCTGCGCTTTGATGTAACCTTTATATGCTGGAAGAAAAGAATCCATTTAATCATAGTCTACAGACAAAGCAAACTGTATCTGAATCTGTGTCTTCAGGCTAATCCATTATTTTGTCTGACTGCCATCTCATCTCTTCTTTTGCCTCTGTACAGATAGAACATAGTTCTTCAGTGTTATTCTCAATAAACACACACAACATGGCAGCCGCTGCCCTCGTCACAGAGAACTTTAAGTTTGTGTCTCTCTTCTTCAAGAGTAAAGATGTGATGATCTTCAATGGTCTGATTGCTCTGGGCACTGTGGCTGGACAGACAGCGTACAATGTCTTTGCTTTTCAATGCCCATGTTCTTCGGGGAGGAACTACCGTTACGGCCTGGCTGCCATCGGTGTCCCCGCATTGGCACTGTTCCTCATTGGAATAATGTTGAACAATAACACCTGGGATCTAGTCTCTGAATGCCGCCTCAGAAATTGCCGGAAGCTGTCAGCAGTTGCCGCCTTTGCCCTGCTGGGAACCATCATTGGTCGAGCTGTGGTGGCCCCGGTAACATGGGTGGTGATCTCTTTGCTGCAAGGCGAGGCCTACATGTGTGCCCTGAGTGAGTTTATCGATCCCCGCACGTTGGCGGGTTTCCCATCCAATCAGAGCTCAGAGGCCATGGCAAAGTTTCCCTGTCAAGGAAGCCTTTCCCCCGAACTGGCGGGCTTCTGGGCAGAAATCGAGCGGAGAATGAAGTATGAATCTCAGGTAGTAAAATACTTTTATGATTGATTGACTGTCTTTGTTTTTATCTCTTGAATATGGTAGTGTAAGTGGAAAAACATCACACCCTGGATTAGCATAAACGAGGCATTATTTTAATAAAAGCAAAGCCCTAACAGCTGATATTAGTTAATTTAATAATTTTTGCTCTTTGGCACATCAGGAACAAAAACTAAAACTTCACCATTAGCAAGGGTGGCGCTATTTCAGCTCAATAAGCAGACATTGTTGCTTAAAGTGATATTCTGATTTTTATTAAGAAATTTCCTCGTAATATATGATATACAGTCTATCATAGTAGCTAATATACCATCCATGTACAGTATATTATATCAGCTGCTCCAAGTAATGGGAGAAGAGAACAGGAAGTTATTATAAGACAGCTATTCATGAAAAATACAAATGATTCATAGCAAAAGAGGAATACACTCGTCGGGGCAATGATGACAATATTAGTATCCAACCAAACATAAACATTTGCATAGTACTTTGTAGAGGCTTTTGCACACGTTCCACATGGTTCTTGAGCTGTGATTCTATGCAGGTCCATTACACAAACTACAAAACGACTGCAGACCAGGTAAGTGACCACCAATATTGCCAAAAAATGCTGAGACTTACAAAAAAAGCAAAAAGCAATATCAGTGAGGTAGATCACATGTAAAAGTCCCGTAGAATCATAACATTTTGTAAAATCTGTGCTAATATCCCTTTAAAGCAATACAACATTCTGGAAAGTACAGCTGTTCGAATATCAGAGTCAAACAATAAGATGAATATCAGTTTCACCTCTATAACTCAGTATGTCATTGTTCACAGCAGGACCATTTGGAGAGTGGAAATGAAGAGAGACATTTATCTGAATAAATCATTCAGCAAAACAAAAAAAGCGGAGACAAAAAAAAAAATCTACATGATCAGTTTGTCAGTAGTTCAAAATCCACACCCTCTTATATTACAGCGCTGCATATTTCCCACCTCTCCTTGCAAAAAGTGAATTGCTGAGACGGGTGTGTTTAGTCAATCTAGATCTTGGAGGCACCAACTGTGGATGAAGTGAATCCTTCAAAATGAGCTATTTAGGTGTGCAAGAAGATATGGAGGGTCTGTACATAAGTAGCCTAACCCATAGTTTTTGATATGATGCAGGATTCTGTAACACAGCAAGATGAAGCATATTCAGACTGAATGTCCGTTCTTTTTAGTTGATTGGCTGGCTGCTTGTGGCAGGAATGTCTCTGATGGTGTTCCTCCTGTTGTGCATGAAGCGATGCCACTCTCCCCTTGGCTACCAACAGGAGAGCTACTGGTCTCAGTACCGCTCCAGCGAGAAGAGCCTATTCCAACGCACAGCAGAAGTCCATGCGCGCCTCCTGGCTGCTGAGAATGTCAAGAACTTCTTTGGCTTTGTGGAAATGGACAACGAAGATAAGGAGAGAGCTGCTGAGAGTGTTGCTCCTATCTGCAGCACTAACTGGAACAGAGTAACCGGTGTCTACCTCTACAGAGAGAAAAATGGACTGCCTCTGTACAGCCGGCTCAACAAATGGGCCCAGTACAACAAGGAAAATAATGCAGAGGCCATGGAGAAAGAGATGGATTTCCTCAGCTGACCCTGCAAATTATAATGTTCTGTAAATTAGAATATTCCAAGACGCACAAACAACACTGAGATCCATTCTTATAGGCAAACATTTCAGGTTTATTTAAATGAAAAAACTATAATGTTTATCATTTTGGGACTTCCATCAAATTATTCAGGCTGAGCTGGGTATCATTTAATACAGTTTTTTTCCAGAATGCATCCTGCCATATTTGGTATCCTTCAAAACCTCCGGCTTTTCATCACAATTTAAAATAAAACTTGGAGTCATTGGCAGTTGCCTCAGATTTTAAGAGGTTAAACCATATAGCACATTTGAATGAAATTCAGCTATAATACAGAAAGTGAAGGTGTGTTCTCCAGCTGATGTTAGGATACATATGCTGTAGGTCTGTTTTAGAGCCAACATTACGGATATTGCTGATGTAAATAAACCTTAAACCATGGCCAAAGGTATTACAGAGGGATCTTACAGAATCTTTGTATCTTTTTCTGTAAATTTGGGTTTTGCAATCCACAGGGGATTCACGGCCAGTTGTAATATTTAAAAGTTTCTCATGGCATACATTGTTCAAAAAGGCTGACTCCAATATTTCAGTTCACTTTAAATTGAAAGTTATATCTTTAAATTTAAAATATATTGTGATATTTGTTTGCATTTATTAAGATAACATTTTGAAAGAATCAAGCAAGTTTTGTACAGGTTATTGTGTCACACAAACATATTTGAATATTTGAAACAGTAATAACTTAGATTATGTTGTTGTCCAATGTTCCTCAGATTTTTTTTCCTCCTGTTTGTTGGTCTTTAAGTGGTCTTTGTTTTTTGTTTTTTAACTTTTTTTAACTAGTACTGTAATTTCAGATCTGAATGTCCGTTTTCAAGAGATCTTTTGTGGCGATATTTTCTTTCTTTTTTTTCCCCTCTTGTTTTAATAAAAATATTCAAGAATGTTGAATTTAAATTCGTTATTTTCATATGTAGGCAATAAAATAATTAAATTAATGATAAAGACAGCGAATCACTTTTTTAGTAATCCTAATGACAAACAGACGCACAAACAAACAAACAAATAAACCAAAAGATAAAAAATGTAAAACATATCCAGTTCCTTTTAGTGTCGACTTCCATTGTAGTACACCATTTATACCGCACGGTGGCGGTAAAGTAAACTGACTGCATAAACAAGGAAAGGGAGACGCAAACTAAAGAAATTCCATTGCGCATGTCCATACAAATTCAGGCGGGCTGATTCAAAACAAACAAAATGGAGTTTATATCTGCGCTGCAATTTTTGAAGTTAAATGACGTTACGGATGGTAATAATGCACGGTTTTCAATTTGTAGTTAGTAACATAAATGTCTTCATTTAAATGAAAAAGACTTAAGTTTTGACTGTTAATTTGTCTTTTTATGACGTCTGTCAGGCTAAGCTTGTTGCTACCATAATTCCCCGTATAAAATTACCGCTTGAGCTAATGCATTGACTTAGCCATAAAACAAAGTGCAACATCACCGTTATTATTTTGAACTCAGTGGATATTTCGGTTTACTTCTATTTATATCACCGTGGCCACACATTGGGGTTATTTTCATTTAAATGAATTCGCTATCTTGTACGCGGTACAACGGGTAACGGCGTCGAAGCTATGAAACATTAAACTGATATATTTACCCAGAATTTAGCACAGCTTTCCGCACATTCGACGCTATTATAAATCCAATGGACTGTCCACAGCGTAGTTGACTGATAATTTAGAGGTTTTGTATCAAGCAGCTACCGCACTGAGGTTTGTTGGATGTGCACATGGCTGCTACTGCTTTTAGCTTTTCAAAAAAAAACAACCAAATACTAAGATTTCAAAATACTGTGTTATGGTGGAATATCACTTAGAGAAGCTTGGTGTGACCAGTGTCATGTTTTTTTTTACAGCATGGGTGGACGCAGTATGGGATTTGGAATTCACAGAGAGCAAGCCACTCGATGGAGAAATAGAGGAGGAACTTGCAACCAGCAGTGACAAAGATTTCAGAAAATTGTTACAGTGTTTACTGCCTTTTGCTGTCGAACAGCCATCTAAAGACAGAGATGAAGCATCACAGGTAAAACTGATCCGACAGAGCTAAATCGTGCAAAGCCACCAGTAATTACATCTAAAGCAAGTCATCATCACACTTATTTTCTCCTTTTCTTATCTCGGTGCAGTAGTAATCTCTTATGTTGTATTGCAGAATATCTGGGTGCTCCTAGGAGAGAATGGAGTGTCTATCAAGTCGCTGGTGGCTGTGCTGTCCTTCTTTGTATTGGCAGGAAAAGCTAAAGCAGCCAGTGTTCATCAGAGGGTATGCAGCCTGAATGCTGCCTCAATATACCTCCTGCTGCTGAGAATCCCAGGTAAAAACACTACACTGTCTCACTCAACATCATGAATTTTGTTCCTGGGCCCATTTGTTTGAATAGCCTTAATAAATACGCTGGTGTATATGGATTGCTGATTTTAATATTTAATTCAGTTTTTTCTGTTAATCTGAATTTGCTTTGAGGAAATATTTAGAATTCTACTAACGTAGACTAAGACTTCTATCCTTTCTACAGACATATTAACATCAGAACAGTTCTACTTTCTGACTTTCAGTTTATCTATTTGTTAGTTTTTGGCTAATTGACATTTGAATGATGGCACCTAGAATCATGATGCTGGCTCAGACTCATCACTTTGTCACACTGATTCACTGTCAGTCATCCATAAAATTCAGTGAAGCTGGAAGGGAATAATTTCAGTTTGCAGTGGATGCAATGACTTGGAATTTGTGCAGTTCTTCGTTCCTTTATGACCACAACTGTATTGTATATTACAATATTATGGTGTGTGTGTGTGTACATTCTGAGATGAGATGACCTGTATATGATTTTGGTTCCAGGTAGCATTGCCAACAAGGTTTTCCACGAAGTTTTTTTGGACACATGTTCAAACATGTCTTCTCACTGCTGGCCTCAGGACTCTGGCAAGAAGCGCAAGAAAGATGGACCTAAGAGCTCCCAAGCTGAGGGCAAACGATCCAAACCACACCGCAAGGATGATCATGAGGTCCTCTAAAAATTCTTTGTTGGAGAGAACTTTCATTCACTGCTAGGGAAGATTTTTCAAATTGTCTGTGCTTGCAACTTTTACAACTTACAATTACAGGCTGGTAGCAATAGTACAGTATAAACAATAGCAGCAGTCATCAATTTGACACTGCAGGCATCAATGCAGTGTAGAGTGTGTGAAAAAAATGCTTTTGCCCTGGTCATTCTTAGATGGATGTGGATGTGGATGAGGAAGAGGAGGACGAAGAGGTTCATTTTTCTGGCCAGGATCTGATCAAGCTCAGAGAGGCTGTGCTTGCACTTGTTCAAAGCCTTCTTCGACTCCTCCAAAATTTTCCGCTCAAAGACAAACCGCAGATTGCCACAAACTGCACTCAGGTAACGCAAAACATCACACCAGCGTCACATAGCCAAGGTGGTTTAGTAATCATCAGAAAAAATCATCATGGGGAGACATTTCAGCAGAGTAGCTAAGATTGAGTAGTGCTTTCTTTCGACTGCCCTTCTTTGATTAATGCTATTCTGTATCAGCCATTTTAAAAACACGATAGAAATTTAAGATTACCATGTAATTTTTGTCCTTTTCCTTTTTCTCCCGTAAAACAATCATGACATGTCTCAGACTCAGACTGACATGTCTCTTGATTATGTAACTTACAGTGAAAATGCAGGGGAGACTGAAAATCGTTGTGGTGTCCAAATAGTAGGCATAATAGTTTGTTGATAAATTATATAATTTAATGGGTTTTTTTTTTTCCTGCAGATCTTCATTAAGCTTATTTACTTTGAGCCAGTCATTGGAGAGCTAATGTTTGCTGCTGAACAGTGAGTTTGAAAACATCATATTTTCTTTTTCTCTTTTGAATGTGTGTATCTTTATGGTAGGTAAAAAGAGCTGATGGTTTTGTGGTTTTCCTCGCAGGGATATCTCTAAGATGAAGAGTATTCCTGAAATGGCGTTCTATGGCCTACGACTGCTCTGCTCTCCAATACATGGAAATCAAACAGAGGTTGGATCCACCCACTTCCTCAATGCAAAAACCAATAATCATGGTCCATGAAGAGGTTACGATATACAGAATTTTCAATATCACATTCAGTGCTGAATAGTACCTGTCTTTTTGTCTTTCAGTCCTTACGGAGGGTTTTCCACCGTCTTCTCTATGTGATCCTGATGATGAGTAAAGAAAACAGAACGAAGCCCTCCCTCCTTACACCCAGTCAGGCTGTCCTTGCTGCCCGCAACAAGGCTATTGATTTTGTTTGGTAAGCAGTAGCACTTTTAGTTTTAAAAAGTACAGCAAATTACTTGTGGGTCTACCATAGAAAGAAATTTTTCTTTTTTTTCTTTCTTTAGAAATTAATCATTATGACACAAACATATTAAAATATTACATGGTTATATTAGTCATTACAATTCCTAATCATGTTAAGAATGCACTGGAATCAATCCAGCCTGTGTCTAATTTTTCTTTTGTGCCTGGTCTTGGAAAAAGTCTTGATATTGGAGTGAACTTTTCACATCAGGAACTCTTGTTTGTGACTTGGGAGTGTTTGTTCCATTAACATGAACAGTTCATCCACATAATGCTTTGCTGATCATCTATCTGTTTGTTATTCCAGTCAAATTGTGGATGAGTTGCAGCAGCTGGCTCTGCCATTCCTACAAATCCTCCTGCAGCATATTTGTTTCCAGGTGAATCTTTCACAAACCTCTAAGCTCTCAGTGACACAGTAGGAAAATTATGAACAAATTGATGTGTGGCTATCTAATACTAGGTATGAAGGAAACCACATCATAATCATGTTGGTAGAATAGTTTAATTTGTGAGTAACTTAAGTATAGTTAGTGCAATGGTAAAATGTTTTTGCTGCTTGATGTTTAGATGGTGGAGAAGAGTAATTATCGAACCTATGGAGCCCAGGCAGTGGGTATGTTGACATCTCCGATGGCCGATACTGAATACGCCTGCTTCGTAAAGTGGCTGTTAAACTTCTCAAGGCACTCAAAGGTAACACAAACTGAGACTCTCATACCTCCTCGTTTGAGACAAACTCTTTAATAACATTAAATCTGCTTAAAAATTGCTTTCCACACATTTGGTTTCTTTAAATTTCTTTCAGATAATAATGTGCAAGTAGATTTAAAATTCAGCATGAAGTCTAATGCTTAGGGAATAATATAATTGAAATTGAACCTTAATTAGTCTCTAGAATCGCATGTCGGTAGAACCCCAGCATGTGAAAGTTATATTGCTTCTTTTGATAGATGGTGTGTCGACTGTTCTCTGTGGATGTGGTTATGGTTCTGCTGGAGCAGCCAGAGAGGAGTGTGGAAGACTGCCAGACTTTGGAGCTTGCGTGCTACCTTTCACACAAGTTCCTGATCCAGAATCTGCTGTTTGCCCGGCGGATGGATGCATCGCCCACAGTTGAAAGCCATGCCCTGGCCTGCCTGGCTCAATGTCTGGAGTTGTCTTCACTGAATGCCACTCGGGCAGTTCACAACCTCTTCTCTGCCAGTGAGAGAAACATCATATATAATGGGTCTGAACATAGCAGCAGTTACAGTAGACACTTGACACCTAGTAGAACATTGTGATGTGTCATAACTAGCTAAGACATGAACAAGTAAAGGTTAGGGTTTTTTTTTTTAGTCCACCAGTATCAAAGGATGAGGGCCTCTCTCTAATGCCACGATTTTGTACTGACATTCAACAGCTGGTGGGGAAGACATTACTGTTATGCTTGCATGATAGACTGTTTGAAGAATTTTACAGAACGATTTCCACTTATGTGTACCGTTCACTCTTTATCCAGCTGGAGCCCACACGGTCTTGGCAGGTGAAATTACAGAAGGTACTATATTTATTTTTTAATGAATGAATTATAATAATAAAGGCATGAATCATAATAATGTCCAAGCAACTGGTGACAATAATCATTTGTTACTTTTTTTATCCCAGGCACTGCTAATGCTGTTTTAATAGCCAACCTATTGTACTCTGTTTGCCGTAAATATAGTATTTAATACTTTGTTTGTCATTGTTTGTTTCAGGAAACTTCACCTCCCATCAGACTCAAAAAACATACCACACTCTGCCATTTAGAACTGTTGAGATCACCAGCACGGAGGGCCTGGGCTCTGAGGGTGAGACCCACCAATCTGATCACACATTCATTCAAGTGATGATTTCTATTGGAGTTCATACTGTTAATAAATTTGATGATGTCATTTGCAATGTGCAAAACTTAGTAATTGAAGAGATTTCAAAACAATTTCAATTATGTCTACAACTCTGTACTCAGTTATTTAACTCATGTCTATCTGTTCGATGCATTTTTCATTCCGGAACAGCAAATGAGAACCTAGCTCTTCTTCTGCGGCGTGTAAGTGACTCAAAGATAAACGTGAGGAAATCAGCACTGCAGGTAACTAAAAGGGAGCCAGTTAAAGATTTAATAGCGGTAGGATTTTCTAGAACAGCATTTTACAAGACATTTGAGAGGTCAAATGAAATTGCCTAGCAACTTTTAGTTTCATATGAGCCAGAAAGACATTTAACAGTCGAGTAGAGAATTGATCAACCAGAGTCATTTCCAAGAAATTGTGAGAAGCACAGCTAATATGGACACAAATTGTCTTCGAGCTCTGACCTCTGCTTTCCCACTGCAGACTTTAATGAGCCTGCTAAAACATGAAGTGATCCCTATATGCTGGGAGAACCTGGCTGTGCTGTCAGAGCGCTGCAGAGACCCGGCTGTGTCTGTAAAGAAGAAAGCCATTCAGTGCGTGTGTGACCTGCTTGCTGTGAGTTCTTCCACCTCCATCTCCAGTAAATGTTTAAAATTATGTTGGATTTCATCCTCCTAATGACTTTTGATGTCACTGTCATTCAAACTAAGTCAGATCTGAATTCAGGTTTAGATTAAAGAATATTTTAGCTGGACGTGGTCCTAAAAGTTTTGCATGTAGTGTTTGAAATCCTGCTGATTTCCTGAATTTAATGTTTTTTTTTGTAACTTTACATCTCATCCCACCAGGCTAAACCAGTATGCAGTGTAACACAGAGAGCATGGCTGCATGGTGTGATGCCAGCTGTGGTGGACTCAGAGAACTCAATCCAGGAGAGGGCCTTGGAGGCTTTGGACCAGGTTCTGCTCAAACAGGTCAAACCTTACTCCACCAGTTGCCATCTGGACACGGAACAGAGATTGACCTGGGACCTGCTGACCCTACTCTGTCATGAGTGCCAGTATCTCAGGTAGGACAAAATACATCAGTCCAACTTCTTCTTTTGCATCTTGTGTCATAATTGTGGTGTAATCTTTATTGATTCAGATAGCATCTTTGCCTGTTCCTCAATTGATATACCTCTTGCGTTGCTCTTCATTTTGACTCTAGCCGATATTTCAGTCGGGCCTTCACCATATGGTCCAAACAGAATAAGTTCACTCCAGCATTTATCTCCAGCCTGATCACGCATACTGAAGTTGATCATGCTGCTGGTGCCTGGTTGCTCCTCTCCAAGGTTGTTGCTTCAGCTCCTAAGCTGCCCTATGGGAAAATTCTGGATGCCTGGGACAACATGATCAGGTCAGCTAGTATACAATGCGCTTACAATTATTGAAAACAACCACATTTAATTGAATTTTCGGGTATTTAATGAAATGTTTAATTTTTTTTTTCCTAGTTCAAAGGACATAATAAATGTGAAGACCTGCTGTCACATTTTAACTGTAATGGGAGACATCGCTACACATTTGAATGATGACACTAAGGACAGGATTGTTGGTAAGTAAATGTGATGATAGGAAAATTTATATGAATCTTTTCCCTCAGTTTTCTTATTGGCAATAGCTATGCCTATCTGCCTATGAGCTCATTTATTTATTGATATTTTGACATCGCTTTTTCTCTCTGTCATAATCTTTCCTTCCTTTCTCTCTTTTGCTTTTTCAATACCACCCAGATGAATTGATGTCTTTGTTGAAGAAGTTTACTTTGTCACTGGAAGTGATCAGTACTGCTGTGGAGACTCTGTTTCAACTTGGCCAAAGTGACGATGTTGAACAAACTCAGGTTGGAGTTGTCACCACTTTCACTTACAGCTTCTACAGAACCTGGATTTGGCACATCTGGCAAAATTAATAATGTCTAGTAATAATGGTTTGATCTGCATACTAATAAAGGTGCTTGTTTTATACAGATTACAGTTGGCTCATGGCTTAAATGTCTTCAGTGTAAAATAATGTCATACACGTGCACAAAGATTTCCTTGTTAAATTACATTTCTTACCATTTGGTTTTTTTTAGACATTCCTGAACCAACATTGTGGTGAATTGGTGTCAATGTGCGAGTCTTACCTATCCACCATCATCTTGCATGAAAATGGCACCCAGAACCTCAATGAGGACCTAATGGTGAGAACTAATGCCTGTCGATTCCAAAAATGTTTGTTTCTTAGAATGTTTGAAATTGTATATTGATTCATTTTAGTTTTTTTTATCCTAATCAAATGTGCTTTACAGTTGGTGAAAAAATGTGGTGGGAGTGATGTCAGCCACAAATTACTTTTGAGATTTTTAGCGTCCTCCTCTGGACGAATATCACCTGGGAAAATTGAGGAATCTGAGTAGTCCATGTTCTAAGATCCATTTTTGAAGTTATCCTCTTTGCCCTAGAAGGGTTTTGTAACTAAAATATTACAAAAATTTTATTTGATCTAATGTTATGTGAAATATGGCCTCTTCCAGGTGAAACACCTTTACACTATGGGTGTAGTGTCACTCCACTGTCCTGGCAAGGTGGGCAAGAGAACTGTTCTCCTGGTTGAATCTGTCCTCACAACACGTTCGGAGAACCTCACAGGTATTTGATAATGAGAATCAGAAAAAATGACATAACCCTACAACTGTCATTTCAGTCAGACCCATAGCAACAAACTGGTGAGATTGTATGCTAAATGACATGAAAGGGGTTATTAACAATAATCAATAAAGGTGTATGGTTGACTTGTAGCTTTTAATCTTGGTAGACTGCTTGGAGAATCTGCCATCCTCACTGCCTCTATCCCAGTTCAGAGCAAACTCTCTCCCTCCCAGCGTCAGAGCGCATGGAGTCATCACTCTAGGTAGGATGTCTCTCATGTATTTGTTTTGTTTATGTATTATGTGAAGGTAGATGTGTGATACTTAATTCATTTGAGTGACTTGAAACACGTGTTACTGGAAACATGTTTGAAATGTAGCCACAGCTAAAGCTCGCTAAATGTTTGTGCAGTAATAAAAATTTTCTGGTCATCTTGTATTACCTTTGTTACTGAGCAATCTCTGCTGCCAAGTTCTGGTTTGACAGTATGGTATGAAGTGAGTAAATAAACTCTGTCACAATGCCTGTCATAGAACACTGGTCTATACTTTTAATTTCTAATTATGGATTAATTTGAGTACACATCTCTCCTCTGTTTGGATTAGGTAAACTCTGTCTGCAGCATGAGGAACTGGCTCAGAAGTACCTGCCAGTGTTTGCCAGAGAGCTCGAGGTCGGCACAGAGGTTCCTGTGCGCAGCAATGTGGTGGTGGTCATGTGTGATCTGTGTGTTCGTTACACTAACATTGCAGATCATTACATTCCCAACATCTCAGCCTGTCTCAGAGACGATGAATCAGTCATCAGGGAGCAGACGCTGATCATGCTGACTAACTTGCTACAGGTATGAACTTAATCTAAATCAGTTCAGGTTAACAGTAATGACATTAAACTTTTACAAGACTTTCTCTGAAAGACTTCAAGTGTTAATCTAATGACTTTATGCTCTTTGTAGGAAGAGTTTGTGAAATGGAAGGGCTCCCTATTCTTTCGCTTTATGGTGGCACTGGTCGACCCAGTTCCAGCAATTGCCAGGTATATAACGCTGTGCTCCGTTATTGATATTGTCTTTCTAAATGGGTTGTAATTTAAATTGAATACACATTACACCCATTGTATTATATACGATACACATCATACTATTATATACTGTGTACATTGTTTCACCATGATAACTTGCTTCGAAGCCTGAGTATGAGAGACTACATTCACTATTGGCATTGTGCATGGAAAATAAACCAACAAACACTTACTTTGCCTGTATAACTGAATGAAAAGTTTTGTAATATCAAACATGAGTTGTTCCTGCTTCTTGTTCCAGTCTGTGTGACTATTGTTTGGTCCACCTGCTTTTGAAGAAGAACCCAGACATGTTCAGCCAGCACTTCATTGAGTGCATCTTCCACTTCAACTCCTATAGTAAACACAATACCTACAACAAGTTCACCCAAAGTGATAGGTAGGAAAATGGAAAATGTTTCTCTATTGTCATTGGTTAAAAAATATCAACATCATTTACCAGCTGGTATCTGTTGAATCATTATGCACACTACATTTTATTTATATAATGTTTGTTTTGTTTGTTTGCTCATTTATTTACTTATTTCCTGATGTAGAGAAAAGGTGCGATTTTCCTTAAAAGGAGCACAGAACCGTGAGAAGCGTTTTAAGATTTACCGCTTCCTGTTGGATCATTTTACGGATGCCCAGCGCTTCAACATAACCATGAAGATCAACCAGGGCATCCTGGGTGAGCAGAGGTTGCACAAGTTGATTGGAGTTGGAAAAAGTAGAAATAAACTAGAAAGGACTCCTAATATAGAATCACTAATAAGACTTGATTACCTTTTCAGTAGTATCTGGTCTATTTCTTTCTGTTTCTGATGGTATTCCTGATATAATGTACTGTACATTTCCTCATATTTTATTATTAGTGTTTTTGGGCATCCCAATCCATGTCAATTCTTTATGAAGTGTTAATTCCAGCCTCCAGGGTAAATAATCTGGATAAGATCTCTTAATGTTTACCTTCTATTCCAGCATGCTTTGCAGATGAGGAGTTGCCCCTCGATGCAGATGGTGCGGAAATTTTGGCAGAGACCTTCAACATTTTGAGTTTGAAGGAGATGAAGCTGCAGGCCATATCTTCTCCAGCAGGAGGCACTGCAGGGGAAGATCCAGAAGACGAGAACATGGCCAATATGGCTAAAGCAGTCCTGCAGGTTGCCCAAAAGAAGGTAGTGTCACAGGTAAGGGAAAGGGTTAGAGGCAGTCTGCAGATATAGTTTGAAGTTAAGGTAGATGATATAGTGCTATGATTAGATGAATATTATACATAAATACTATGAAAATAGACAAGAGACATGGGATGCATCAGTGACAACCAGAGACAAAATGAAATCTTGACATTCAAGTTTCCAGTCTGTCCTGTGGGTTTCTGTGTGTTGCATCTTGTCTTTTCCTGTTTATGTTTACAGGTCCAAAAGAAGGCTTTCATAGAGAACACCGTCCCTCTCATCATCAGTCTGAAGAGTCTGTTGGAACAAAAACGTTCTGCTGTTCTCAAAGACCTCATGGCCTACCTCCAGGTATTGTCACCATATTACTCTCGGGTGATAAAGTACTGAATGAATGAAGGAACAATTTTGAATATGTAAATTTATCTATCTGAAACATTTTCATGTTCGCATCCATCCATCCATGTAACAAGAGATTATAGTTGGGGTACATCACACTATTTTTAGCAATTGTATATGCTTCCTTGTACAGCAATGAGTAGACAGCCATGAATGTTTCCTGTTGGAGGTGGAGGAAAGGAATTGTAGTTCATGTAGGACACTTAACTGATGTCCATGTAGTTCTGGTAGGATGAGGGAAACAGTTCACCAAAATGTAAATGACGACACATTTTTACAAAATAATTCCTGGAAAATGTTGAGCAATAGAGGCATCAATTCATATATCTTTGTTGTTAACTTAGGGCCCAAGCTAGCGAGCCTAATGTGTTTTATCCTAGGCCTCAGTTTTATCAAGCGCTTGATGTGGTGCTGTGTACCCGTCAGGTGACAATGCAGGATTATCGTAATGAAGTGAAGGAGTTTTTCTCTGAAGACGAGCAGCTAGCGGCTGAGCTGGAGTTTGCTCTGCAAATGGATGAGAAGGAGCAAGAGATGGAGGAAAAAATGAACATCTGCAGCTTGGCAGGAGAAGCAAGACCACCCACGGCACAGGTTACAGCAAATTAGCCATAACAAAAATTTACATACCACAGACAAATAAGTTAAGTTTCTATTAACAAGCATAAGCATGTATTGATCGGATTAGCTCTATCTATAGCAAGCACAAAAATTATTGCAAACATTGAAACTATGTTTGTACCTTCATTAAATAACTCTTAAATGGTAAGACCTTATATTATTATTATTATTGGCAAAATGATAATTTATTAGATTAAATGTTCATTTATTTAGTCATAGATAATTAATTAATAAAAGAAAGCTACTCATAGAATCAAGAATTGTTTCCCCTGCAGACTTCAGCCCAGAGCACTCCTGTTGTCCCCCAGAACATGTTACAACCAAAGTTTGCCACACCACAGCCGCCGCGGGCAAACCCCCCGTCTGCCAGACAGGCATACACTGAAAGGTACATGTTTATTACAACAGCAGGCATTTCTGGTGCTGATGTTGTTCTTCAGAATGATTTACAGAGTAAGCAGTGTTTGTGTGGTTGTTGGGTTACAGTAGTTGGTTGAGGTGAGTCTGTATATTGTAGGGTCTGTGTAGAGGTCCATATTTCACTGATGATTGCAAAGACGATGCATCTAATAAACAATAATGATGATAACAAGTACATGATTGAAAATAATCATATGTGTGTCTCTGTGTTTTCTCAGACGTGTATCTGTCAGATCCAGACTGGAGGAACAGCCAAAATCAATCCTTCTTGAAAGAAGAGGTAGGAAATCACACTTGAGGTTGAGGAGTAAAGCAGTACAATATATGGTCACTTCCCATATGACCAGGTCTTCAAACACACTGCTATTAGGTGGTCAGGAGTCAGAGGCCGGATAACTTTAATCCAGTGCGTATTTGATATTCCTGTCAGATAATTGTTCTCTTAATGCTGAATTTGGGGAAAAATACTTTAACAAACACAGACTTGTGATCCTGGATTTTTACATGTATCGTGAAAATTGGATTTCCTCAATCCAAATTTTTTTTCATTTTAAAGAGACCAATCCATGTATTTTGCATCACGTTATATGTCACGCCAAAAACACTAGTGACTAATAAGGTTTTTTTTTCATAATGTGTTCACTCACTGTCAAGGTTTCTCATTTTTAGCAAACGCATTGATCAACTTTAGGGTAAACTTGATGAAAAATAATTGAATAACTCTATACAAATCAGCAGAATTTTATTCATAAACACAGGAACACACACAGGAAAACCAAATTTTTATATTTAATCCAGAGAGTTTTGTAAAAACTAGTTCTGATGGTGAGCACAAAACACACAGGGAAGAGAGGGTTTTTATTTCTTCAACTTGTTAAACCCTGGCAGGTGTGACTATTTCTTGTTTTGGACTGAATAATACGCAGCAACAACTCTTTATTCTACCAGACTTCTGCAGTAGCATTGATTTTCCTGCATGTATGTGTGTGTGTTTGGGACGTTGTAGCACATGGTGCCGAAGCTTTGGTAGCAATTGGACACAGGTGTGTCTAGTTGCCCCACCTGCAGCTAATAGACCAAGCAGGCAGGAACCTATTTAGGTTCCTGACACGCTGGCTGCTGGATGCGTACAGCGCCGACTGTGATACTTTTTTGTATTTTCTGTCAGCACGGTTTATCTGTTTTAGTTTGAGCTTTTTAAATAATGGAGAAAGTATGCGTTTTTGTCGTGTGAATGCGTCCGGTTGCGTCTCTGTGACCCTGACGAGGAAGGAACCTGATCACGCTGACTGCTTGTTATCTTTTGTAAATTTCTAGAGTTCACTAAAGGAGCTATAACAAACAGAGCCATCAGTACACCAAAAGGTATGTACTACAACATTACACCATACGTTCCACATCCTTTAGTTCTTCATTTAATAGAACACATGATATTCAATGCATTTTTTTGAATATTGAAACAAAATTAATCTTGCGTCAGAAGTACTGCATATATATTAATTTTCTTTAACAGGTATATTCATAATTGTAGTAAAAAGTCCAATACAACTTTCTGCTAAATGTGCATATGGTGTCACTGCAAACATGGCTAAAGTCAACGTTTAACTATATTCTATATTGAACTGTAAGTGACTATTAACACTCATAAGTTACCAATGAAATCACAGTTGAAAACATCTGTCCATAGGATAAACTAGAAAAAAACAAAACAATTTTATCACAAGCATACTCACTATGCTGAAAACTGAATTCTGATCTGGTTGGCACCTCATTGTGACGTTGTGAAGTTAACGTGTTGACACACAACGGTTAGTACATGTTGCTATGTCAATGTTTTATACCTGATTGAAGTTTGTACCTCATGGAAACAAACCTGTGTTCCAGGCATCAATATCAGCATAAGTTTTGATGAAGCACTGAGCGCCATCTACAGTGACCAAGCAGGAAGTAAGCAGCTCTGACTCAAATTTAAGTTCTTGACAGGAGATTATATTTTTCAACACCTTTGCTAGTAGTACTTAATTTTCCTTTTGTTAATTTGTTTCTCTCATAAATATGCATTTAACTTTCTGCGTCCTCATTTGTAGGTCCAGCAGAAGACACCTCTGTCCTTCATTTGAACTCACATGAGCAGCAGTAAGTTTGTCACCAACTGGTGTGTTGAATTCAGCGCTTCTAGAGGTTTCTTAATGTTTCATCTGAAATGTTAGTCCTAGTTCCAGATAATTTTGGTTAAACTCATAGCATTTAAAGGTAGTTGTAAGGAGAATAACAACAAAATAAAGTAGATGTTTTTTATTGCACTGTGGTAGTACTCGCACACACTATATTGATCACCAGTCTTCATTTTCACCTTTATTTAATATATAAAGTAAATGTGCAACACGTAGCATAGCTTTCAAATATCCAATGTGCAATGTTTGTGTTTCAGAACTCACGGACTGAGGCAGTGGAATGTGCAGTCGCCTCTCCGTCAGAAGAAAAAACGAACCACATGTTAACTGACCAATTGTGCTTTACTTGTTTCTGCATTACATCCTTAGATTATCTGCTGTCGCTTCATCTTTCTAAATTTCACAGCTTGATATTTTTAGTGTTTCTGTCTGTCTGACATGTGATGCTTAGGTCACTTACATTGCCAGAGTTGTCAGTGCTGCATGCAGAACCAGAACACCCTTGCTTACTATATGATTAATGACTATTATTAAACAGTAATTGCAGTATGAGCAATGGTGACTTTTGTATTGGCAACAAAATGACCACAGTTATAAATATTTGTTATATTTGTGTTGCAATAAAATTTGTATCGAGAGAAACTTCTACAAATGTTTACAGCTGCAGCATTTTCAGAAATGGAAACTGTCAAGTTAACTGGGTTTTCTTCGTCAAATTCTACTCCATCTCAACGGATTTACCCGACCGCTGAAGACACCACTCAAAGATGTCATCTTTAAACTCCTCCCGTAATGTCCACTTTTTCTTGTTTATTGACAGATGGTGACCTAGCCTATTGGTGCATCATTGCCACTGGACTGCACAGCAATAACAAATATAGCTTAACAGCCCTTGACTGGCCATCCTTCAGATCAGTGAGGAAGAAGTATACATGCCCTGTTTTGATAACTCAGTTCATTAGAAAAGATGTTATGATGCACTTTATATTGTAAATCTAAGACTAACATGGGCATGAAAAAAAATATAAACGTTGTTACTTGTAGAAATGGAACAGTTTAAGCTTGCCGCACTCATAAATTGACTTGTAATTTTTGATTCCAGCTCAAGATGGCAGTCAGATGTGTATCACTGTTGTACTCAAGCATGGTCCATGACAATGAAAGTTTGTAGGTCTGCATGTCAGCATCTGAATTTAAGGATTATTTCCCCAAAGAGAAACTGTTTGGAGGCATGATAGTATTTTGTAGATTAGCAAAACTGTAGAACTGACATGATAACATCACCTGTCTGACTTCTGTGCCACTCTACCTACAGGTTCCTGAAAGTTTGGGGCTGTGTATCACCTTTGATGACTACAAACACTCAGCCTGGTTCTTGACAACACCAAGATCTTGTTCCAGGTAGTAAGTAAGCTACCTTTTATGATGACTTAAGCCAGGGCAAATATTCTGACCAATATCTAAGCCAAATAATGCAAATGTCATCTAAATATGACTGTAAGGTAAGAGTTGGAAATTAGCAACACACACACACTCACTTTGATTTTTGGTTTTAAAAGTGTGCCGTATATAATGACGGTCTTTATCCCACCCTTGCTGTTGAGCTCATGCAAACATTTCTCATTTCACAATAGACAATGACAGTATTGTACTGCTGTGGAGTAAGAGTCATGTGGTTCAACTCTGAGACAGAATTCTTTGAAGGTTCATTGCTGTCCATCTTTCATAATAGACCAGCTACAACCAATTTTTTTTTTTATCATCCCGAGCGATAACAGGTTTATCTCAAACAACTTTTTCTTTATTTGTGTAGAAGTGAGTTTGGGGGGAACAGAGGATGACTTAACCCCAGAGATGTCATCTCAGTAGGATAATGTGAAAGAGGAGTTGTGGATATCCGTTCATATAAACACATTCTGTGTGTGTCTTGTATGTGCATGCACAGCATTCAGGCCAAGACTGTGTCAGAAAAATACCGTATTGACTCTCTCAGGGTCACATTCTTTCATTCCAGGCAAAGTGCCACTGTGTTCCACTGTATATCGCTTCATCATCCTATCCCTACATAATTTCAGTTCTCTTCTTTCCTCCATTAGTAGAACAGAATCCCTCACAGAGGAAACATGCAGTAGTCTCTAGGTGATGGCATACATTTTGAACGCAGTTACAGTGACAAATACCTATCATTCATAATTAGTATTACTTGAATTATATTACATATTGCTGTGTTTTTCCATCATGTATTATGAGTTCTTGCAAGGCTAAAAAAAAACAATGGAGCATTTGTATAAATACAGGTGGGTATGTGTACTTTGTGCACTCATACATATGTGTACACAAAGTATACAGGGCAATAAAAAGGGTATGCGATGCTGTATCTGGCGTATGCCGCCTATAGAATGTGTACAGGTACCGACAGAAGATCAGTGAGGTAAATGATTCTTTTGTTCTAATAGAAAATGTCATCTATTTGTCTGTAGCACACAATGCAAAATATTCTCGTGTACAACCTCTTTAAGTTTAGTCTAGAATAGCTAACAAATAGGCAAAGATTGTTCACGTGGTCATATATATCAAACATAATCAACACTGACGGCACATGAAACATGTTCATGTGATTTTATTTATTTTAAACCGTGGATTATCTAACCAACCCATACTATAATAGTAGAATGTCACTTTGCTTTCTGCATACTGTCATTGGATATGAATTGACACAACAGGAATGGAAAAAGAGAGACACACACAATCTAAACAAGAAAAGTTTAATCTGGCTCAGTTTTTGTCCTTTCTTGATGTATCTTATATTGCTCAAAAAGAAAAACTTATGGACCAATTTGACAATTAGCTCTATGCATGTTAAGTACTGACGTGTATGATTTATCGTGGGGTGTGGGTTGGCTGCTTGGGTTATCACTGAGGTTATCACAGAGCCTGTGTGGGATGTAAACATATGGAAATGACCCATTAACCCCCTTCCTCCATCTGAGCTGTTGTTGACGTTTTCTTCGTAGATTACAGTGACAGGTTCTCTGGCATCTGTATTGTGAGTGAGCCTGGGCTCTGTCCAGTCAAACTCAAGGTTGAAGTGAGGGGCGATCACACCCGAACACATTGCGGCTAGTTCGTTAATAATTCCTCGATTGCGGATGAAATTCACATGTCATCATTAGTTATTATATTAATATTTAGTGTGATTGGTGTTTCATAATGATACAGTGCTACTAAAATGTTTTATTTTCTCCCACGCTTAATACAACAAAAAATACTCAAAGATTTCATGTTAGCTGTATAATAATAAAAAGCATCGCCATCATCAAAAAAGTGATCAGTCAAAAATACTGTACTTATTTGTCCATTTAGATAGGTTATTAATCCCAGGGGAAATTCAAGCTGTTATATGGCATTCATCCAGTCAAAAACATTTCAGGGCCAAACTCTTTTTCTGCAAATATTTGTTTGTAATCTAATGTCCTGGTTGAAGTCAATGTTTGCTCAAATTGCTGGATTCCTTGTGAGATTTGACGCTAACTCCATCATTCATTTGGAACAGCATTTTGAATCTACCAGAAGTGAATGTGAAGAGATCTCTGTGCTCCCAGATAGAGCTGGCATCAGTCTGTTTTCAAGTGCATCTGCATAATAAAATAAGCCAGACATTGTATTTTTAGTGTTCCTCAGAACTAGATGTAGAAGTTTTCCCTTATTTGCAGTGCTTATTCTGAGCCAAGACATCCCACATCATTTTTTGTACACATAGAGTAGAGATTCTCTTGAGGAAGATTGTAAGCAATCTCTTTCTACAACTTTTAGGGTGATCTTCCTGTTTTGTGTCTATTTTATAGAATGCAGGTTCCATCTTAAAACAGTCACCAGTGTAAAGAAACAAAGAAGAAGTTTGTTTCAGTTGTTGTCAATGGAGCCGAGCAACAAAACAGTACAACAGTTTACTGAAGTGACTTTGTGGTTGACACATGAAATGCGTCTGTTGTGGCCATAAATCTCCAGGCTGAGACACGCTACATCCACACATCTCTGTGTTAAATATAGAGTTACACACTGTCTGAGAAGCAGCTATGACATAGCAGAGAGTTCATGTGGCCATGGGGAGGTTATGAATGGGGTGACATAGTGTGGGAAGTGTTGAATGTAAGATAGAAGGCCTCAGCCAAACAAAAAACCCCAAAACGAATATTAACAATGTATCCTAAAAATGATCTGGTTTGTAATACAGTTATACAATGTAGCAACGCTGCTGGATTGGGACTTATAGATTTAGCGGAGTCAGTCTGTCTTCTCTCATCTTCTGCCAATTACAGGAATGCATGTTGAGTCATTCCGGTGTGTACTGTGATTGGTGGGGGCAGGGTGGCGCGATTGGAGAGATAGCTGCTGTATTGATTCTTCCATTGCTGCTACTTCATACTGCCCTGCATCAAATCAGAGGACATTGTGTCCATAGTGACAGTATTGACGAAAAACCAAGTTTTCAATAATAGTACTGAAAGTACTAAGTACTGTAATGCAGATATATACACTGTGACTGGAGATGGTCAGCAATCTGTACAGTTGACTGTAATCCTGTTATCATGGCTAAATTCTCAGAAAATTTAACTGACATCCCTGTTAACATAATCTTGAGGCAAGATTAGTTAAGGAATGTAAAGGATTTTTGAGCATGTAAATGTTCCCACTTTGCTGAGAACGTTAATAAATTACCCTCTTATCACGTATCCTGCATGGCTTATTAAATCCTGCTCCCAAATGTGAAATCTAGTTCAACATGTCTCATGAAGTTCACGCAATGTACAAATGAATATAAATTTGAACCAGTTTAAAGAATCTTAGAGAAGAGACCAAAATTCTAAGGCAACACATATAACACATCTTTGTCAACAAAGCTTCAGCTACAAAAGGTTTGATGAAATATGAAAGCACACGGTGTTCAGCTGGAAAACTGCACAAAAATAATATAAAAGATCTAAAGTTGTTTGACAACTTTATGTAGAACTTGCGTAAGCCTACACAACAAACTGTTCCCAACACAACCTAAATCTCTTTAGGACAAAGAGCCCCAATCCCCTGCAAAAAACCTTTAATGTGTCAGGGGCGG
>OMNV01001280.1:13708-24614 GCA_900303265.1 Brotula barbata | reverse complement strand
CCGGAAATCTTGAAAAGGTTTTGTATTTATTTTGTATTCTAAGTTTTTAGGAGCAAAACATTCTACCGTTTGTTTTTTACTGAACAGTTTTTGAAACATAAAATGCAGTTTAATAAAAAAACAATAGAGGGACAGATACAGGAAACCGTTCCTGCCACAAGCCATCGCACTGAACAACAGCTGACATCTGTCTGACAGAGACTCACAACTCTCTGCTGTTATAACACTCCATTACTCAGCACCTTAACTGGGTTTTTTTTGTTTATATATTATATCTTAGGTTAATATACATTCATACCATTCTTATCTATTACAACCATCTGTATATTTCATATTTATTTACCAGCTGTATATTTCACATTTCACATGTCATATCTCACATTCTTAGGTTAGTCTCTATTGTACATTTGGTCTTTACTGTATATTTTTAGTCTTTATTGTATATTTTTAGTCTTAGTGTATATTTTTAGTCTTTATTGTATATTTTTAGTCTTAATTGTATTTACTTCTGCATTTATTCTATTCCATGTGATTTGATTTTATGTTTCCTTGATGCTGCTGTAACACCGGAATTTCCCTGTTTGGGATCAATAAAGTAAATCTTAATCGGCTTCAGAGAACTCAAATCTATTCTGTATGGTTTTTAAGTCCATTCCTTTCTGTTGTGAGAAACACTGTGGTTAGCAGTGTTTACACTCGTAACACACAAAATATCTGAATGTAGCGTGTAAACACACTCACTCCCTACCTGTATTTTCATGGCCACCTCTCTGCCGTCCTTCATCCTCGCCAGGTGAACCTGCCCGATGGAGGCGGCCGCAAACGGACGCTCCTCAAACGACTCCAGCTTGTCTCTCCAGTTCGGTCCCAAATCGCTGT
Organism: Brotula barbata; assembly: GCA_900303265.1. Lineage (NCBI taxonomy): Eukaryota > Metazoa > Chordata > Actinopteri > Ophidiiformes > Ophidiidae > Brotula > Brotula barbata. The sequence continues at coordinate 23,735 of OMNV01001280.1, read as the reverse complement.
TCAGGGCTTTCTACAGACAAACACATTCAGAGATTGTTGAAAAAACAAAAAACAAAATCACCTTGATCACAACAAGTTAAAGAGATATGAGGAGAGGAGAAGCAGAAACCCCGTTACCGTCATTTGTTTGATAGGCATGAAGTCGGCGCTCTGTCTCACACGCTCGAAGATTTTGGCCAGATGAGGGTTGATAAACGCATCATCTGAAACACAGGAGACGAGACCGTAAAACGTAAGGAGAGAGTGAATTAGGACTCCGTGTTTCGGGAGCCGTATGTCCACACGTGGCCAGACCGGACTCGGAGACCATTTCGTGTACACATTAGGCCGGACTGTTGTGGCAAAGAGGGCGGTGACAGGAAGGTACCAGTAAATATTTGTTCCAACACTAGAGCTTTGGGTTGTGACTGAAAAAAAGAGAAAAAATGAGACGGCAAATACGGGAGGCCAAAATGATTTTCCTGGTCAGGGTGGCTTGGCTCATTAATCCAGATGAGATGCTCAGTGATTTGGGGGGGATCTCAGTCTAGAACCACTGCTCCTCCGCATCAACAGGATTCAGCTCTGTTGGTTTGAGCATCTGTGAGGATCACTCCTGGGCCCCACCCTGTGGGGGTTCTCTGGGCACGACCAACTCAGGAGACCCAAGGAACACCCCAGGTCCGCTAAGAGATATTCCTCCAGCGGATCCTAGAACGCTTTGGAGTCCCATGAGAGGAGCTGGAGGAAGTTTTTGAGGAAAGGGGTGTTGGGGTGGCAGATCAGAGCCCCGTCTCTCTCGAGGCCTTGGCAAAAGTGTGTGTGCAGTAAAGTGTAATATTATCCTCCAAATGTGGGGGGCGGAGTTCCCTTTTATCGTTGCATCTACCAGGTTTTCATTCAACAAGTGAAAGAGCGTGACGCTGAGGATAAAATGCAACCATATACTATTACTTATGTTGTTAACACCCGAGTAAATATCCAACAAGTACATCTCAGCCTGGGCGTGAACCAAATACACAAAATAAATCTCAGTAGCAGGTGGGAAATATTCAGTTACACTTTTCCTCATAAAAAAAACAAAAAAAACAGACCTGAACCATTAGAGGGAAACACAGGTTAAATATCTGCTGTATTTGTATAGCAGTGGAAAGTTAAATAAGTTGCCTGGCAACAGTTGAAACATTTTGGATGATCTTGCTGATAATGATTAGCATTATCACTATTTTAATCTTTTGTTGAAGGTAAAGAATGGCTGCTCTCAGAATCATCCCACGTATCCGGAGAGCAAACGGGGACTGAGCCATGTAAATGTCAGCAGTGCTATAGACGCCGAGTGTGACCTTTATGTTTCCACTGGAGTCATCGTCTTGGATGTGATCCAGATGGTGGCGCCATACGACAGCAACAACCAATGAGTAGCCCTCTACTTTATCAAACAAGAATTTTAGCATCCAAGTACTTGAATGCTTCTTCGGGAAAGAATACTCCAAATAGCCACCACAGTAGGAAGTGACTGTGTGTGTGTGTGTGTGTGTGTGTGTCTCTGTATTTACAGCACTGACTGAGTTTAGATGTGGTGGTGACGAGTTGATTCCTAAATCATAGACAAAAGGTCAGAGTTGTTCTTATAGACACACACACACACTGTGAACTCACTCTCAACATGTGTCATGAAGGTTACCGGTCAAGGTCAGCCCAGTGTGTGTTGTGTGCCGTTTTTACTGCAGTAACCCGAGCCGTCCGTACTATGTTTGTCCTGTTTACTGCCGTGTACTTCCAGCCTTTGACTTTGAGTGTTCACTCAGACCGCATCATTTTCTGTGGAAAAATCATCCAGTAAACCACCATAAATTAAAAAATAATAAATCTGAGTGTAGGATGGAGGCACTTCCTGTCTTCTTCTTAGCTATGAACCTCCTACACCACCTACGCCGATCCGTCCTGTATCCCTCAGGAGCACATGCTCGTATGATATGGGATCAACCTGAAGACCGCGGCCTTCATTTAGAAACGTATGTACAGTATCTTAATATCTTAAGATGAGGTCAACATTACACGTCTGAGCTCCTTCTGTATGTTTGTTCCTTACATTGCATTGTTCATTTGTTTACTGTGGTCAAAAAACGGTTCTGTTCCACGTTGACCGTTCCATCCTAACACCAACACATGGCAGATAAAATACAGAATTACAGATGATGCATTTTACATAACAAACAGTGCATTTATAGCTCTGTTCAAGAGCTGAATGACTGAGTGCTTATTGTGTAAAAACACAATAAGATGCTACCCAAAGACCAGTCTGAAAAGAAAAAGAAAAAAAAAAAAAGATGAGATAAGTCTTCAGCTTAACAAGTTCACAGATCTTACATTTGAGGGGAGAGAGTTCCAGAGTTTGGGGGCCATGCCTGCAAAATCTCACACCTTTAGTTTGGAGTGTGGACAAAGGGAGAGAGAATGGACCCTGGTGGGAGGACTCGAGAGTCCTCCTGGTGACAGGAGGCTGAAGGAGCTCTGAACATGAATACCAGAACCTTAAATTGGACCCTGATCATCTCTGTTCCAGGTTGTGACACTATGGGACTTAGATTACCAATGTTTGTGAATGTTAGTGAACCAAACCTTCGACATGCAAATCAAAAAAGAACTTCAAGGCTTAGAGAGACGTCACTTGTAAGGATTCCTCTGTTCACCTGATTAGGTGAACAGAGGAATCCTTACATTTTAAAACAGATATGAAGAAAGATGCCTAATGAAAGTGACTGACAATGCTTCTATTGTCCAAACAAATTCCTTCAATTTAACACTACCAACAGGTCCATCTTCATCAAGTTTCTACTGTTTTAATTGAACTTTCTAGCTGAAAGCCCAACGTTTTCATAGGAGTCCTTTAAACCCCCCTGACCTGTCTGTAGTGCCTTCCCAGTAACCACTTCATTTAGTAGCTTTTCGGGGCTTCCTGTGTTCGTCCCTCACCTTGGATGCTGAGCATCTGTCCCAGTTTCAGCGCGGCTCCACGGACTTTACACAGCGTTCTGACGATGCGTTCGGCGTTGGCCTCCGATAGGAAGGGACTGGAGTCCAGAACAGCTTTCTTATTTTCATCTGCAGCACAAAACAGAAACACAGTCAGAGACACCGGTATCTCCACAGTGCACTCAGAAATATAATGAATAAAAATAAATAAAAAGACAGTCCCATAGCCACAGTCTTTTATTTATAAAGACTGTGTACTGCAGTACCTGTTGATTCCAATCGAGTGTCATTGAATCACATTGAATCTTTCATTGTTTGAAGTAGAATTTTTCAAATGGAACATCACTGCATCAATATAAAATAAAATCACCTGAGCCAGAGACACAATCCTACTGGTTCATCATACTATTAAAGTCTGTTTACAATCAGAACTATCAAAAGTTTGTGTTTTGTTGTATATACTACCCATGTTTATGGCTTGTGTATTTCTGTATGTATTAAATGTGTCAATAGGTCTTCAAGAGATTCACGACACACACGCATGTGCTGCGCTCCTGCTGGGATTAACACACGTGCGCGTGCACGCACACACACGCACACACAGACACACACCTGCCCCAGATTCGCTGCAGCTTAGCTCTGTTTGTGGATCAACAGGCCTGTCGGAGGAGGGTCTGGCGGTGAGGGAGCGAGGTGTCCCGTTTTCCACCAGACGCACGCTGCCACTGCACGCAATGACCAACATGACGGAACACGCCGCAAATGGAAGGAGGAGCCAAGTGCTTGTGGAGGATATGAGCATAGGCTGTGTGGTCGTGTGTGTCGAGCAGGGAGAGAGAGAGAGAGAGAGAGAGAGAGTGTGTGTGTGTGTGTGTGTGGGTTACCTTTTGACTCGTTGTGTCTTATGGCCTTCTTGGCAACTTCTGCAAGAGCTCCAAAGCCCAACCCTACAGCCAGTCCTGTAAACACACATGGACACACTGAATTTAGACCCATTTAATCAGACGAGCACAAGCCAGGTCAAAGTTCATTTGTACTGGGTTTAGTTTATCCCGGAGAGAGGTGAAGGCTCTATTTATGAAGGACTTTTGGGATAGGATGTAATTCTGCTGTTAGTTAAGTATAGGGTAGCCTGTGCTGCCTGAGAGTCAGGAGCCGTGGACCTGTGCCACGTAAGGCTTTTAGCTTGGATTCCTGTTTTCAAAGCGCCGCAGCTTTGTAGCATAAACAAACCACATGCATACACAAGGATATCTCAGTCATCGCTTCCTGAACAGAATCCGCCCAACTACAACTTGGGTTCAGACTGACAAAAATACGGTATGTAGTGGGTGGAGTCTGACTCCTGGGTTACAGGTTTGGTAACGTTTAAAACGTCAGACCAGATTGTAATATTCTAGAGGACAAGAACTCAATAGATAATCTTATCACATTCTGTATATCACAACGGATCAAACCACCTGAGAGACGCAAGGTAGATACGGATGACATCATTTCATAAGTTCAGATGAAAAGAGAAGACCATCAAATGTCATGTCAGTCAAAAACACATTAATAATGCCACTGGAACTCATTTTCAAAACATCAGCGTGCGTGTCACTCTCAAACACACACACTGACCACGTCAACCCCATGTTAATCATCTAATCCAGTAATTAGGCTGCTGTAAGACCCAGAACGGTAAATACGACGAGGATGATGATGATCAGTGTACACACTGGCCTGAGGAAGGAAATATTTTGGCAGGTAGTGAGAAGTACAAATGAGGACGCGAGAGGTTGGGTTTGTTTTGTTTGTCAGACTTCCTCCAAGCTTTACGTTACGCAACCACTTCACAAGCGACTCATCGGTGCGCACTCACACAGCTGACGGACAAGCCCGGACAATGTGCGTGAGGCTAGGCGCCGCCTCTGTTGCTGAATGGAATGATGGGAAAACATGATCCAAGTACACTGCAACACAACAAGACACGTCCACGAGACGAGGACGCACACCTCACTTATTTCTGAACTGAGAGACCTTGAAAGGAAAAGATAAACTGACAAAAATGCAAAATAACAAAACACGTCTGAGTAATAAGTTTTACGAGTAAAAAGTCTCTATGTGCGATTTAATTCAAGTTATTTTCCTGAAGCTCTTGGCACGTAGGAAATTCTGTTTACGCAGTGAGCGTCAGGTCGGTACCCGGCACCTCAATGCATCCTGAGGAGGGACTGCCTTCAGACAAACACACACACACACAGTCACCTAGGTGGGACTGGAGAGAGGGAAGGGGTCCCTCTCTCCATGTGACAGTTCATCAGACAGTTGCTCTGCAGGGATGGGGAAAGGAAAGGAAGTCCTGCATGCACAACCAACGTGGAACTGAAAACTCAGGTTAACACGTGCAAACCGGGTCATGGTTTGTGAACGGAACAGTTTTTTTGTTTTTTTTCACAGCTCGTCACACCTTCACCCATTTAGCTGGGGTGATGGAGTCTTTCAGATAGAGGAAATAGCCACAGCTACCACATTAAAATTTAAAAACATTCCAGTCTCCTTTCAAGGGCTCCCCTGGGTTCCTCAATCCCACTTTATGTCCACTTCGCTACTTCTCTGGTGGTTACTTTACTGTCTCTAAAGAGTTGCTTGTAGGTCTTGTCGACCGTGGGCGTTGCAGAGTATTAACGGGGAGTGGGTGGTGGGGGGTACGCTGCAGCCTCTGACTCCTACCCGCTTTAATTGAATCTGAAACAATCCGTTTATCCTGACAACAATCATTCACACACATAAAAAAAGAAGAGGCAAAGTGTTCAGCAGATGGGTTCACGCTTACAGCGATCTATAAGATCTGTTTATGTGAGCACACATAGACAGTCAGTAAAACATTACACAGGACTGGAATCGTTCCAGCTTTGGATTTGGCTGGAACATTTTTATTGATGACTTTTTAACTTAAGGGTGTTAAAGAAGTTTAAACTGTGCTGATGTGCAAAATATTTTTGGGTGAAAACAAGAAGAATTTAAGCACCGTCATTAGCGTGTCATTCTGACGATGCTGCATTTTAAAGCAGGATGTACGTCGGTCTATGTATCAAATACAGACTAAACATTTACGTGTCCACTTTTTCAAACATGGTGTAAACCCACTGAATGATATAACAGCACAGAGCTGCTGGACCCAGCGCAGCTCCACGGAGGGAGAGGGGGAGGGGGGCTTACAGCAGGACGGTCAGGTTACGCTGCTAAAAATTCACCAGGGCAAACTGCAGTCACGGTGCTGCCACGGACAAAATGATTGGATAGAATGAGTGCGAGTCATCCTTCCCTCGGGGAGACGAGGCTGCGCGTCAGGGGACTTTCAGAGACCAGACGAGCAGTAGTAGTAGAGTAGACCGACCCAGACCACAGATCAGGACGCATGAGTAAATACATATTCATCGCTGTCCTAATGTTGTCTGCATGGACTGCTGCGTTTTTGGGAACCAATCAGACCTGTGGCTCATTTGCATACCGTTTTACATCCCCGCCCACCCAGAGGAACGGAAACTCAAAAACAACATCAAACCAACCCCAAACTACACTACGCTGATTATACGGAGCCTTTTACAAAGCAAAACCAGCAGCTAAAGTTTCCCACATGGCAGGAACATCACTGCAGGCAGACCTCCAAACATCTGGATGGGATAGAACTGAGAACGCTGGGAGGATCAGGCAATGGGGGTCACAGAGGGATAACCATCACATCAATCCAGAGGCATGAATCTAGAAAGCCTCGCCGTTTTCCCAATCGGCCGTTGTGAAACTATGATCAAATGGACTTGATGAGAAATAAAGGCCCATCTGCTAAATATCCTCCATGATGAAATCTGAAAATGTACTCAGAGTTACAGATACAACGATGAATAATCACTGAATCATCCAGACTGGAACTCTAACACACACACACACACACACGTTACCTCCAAAATTAGCCAGCCTGCTGAGCCGGGAGACTGGAACTTTCCTCTCTCTGGCTCTCTCACTTAACTAGAGCAGACAAAAAAACAACAGCTTTGTGTTATACGTGTGTGTGTGAAAACGTACAAGTCAAGTTGATCAGTGTGTGTGCGTGTGTTTCATAACGTTACCATTTGTTTATGTGGCTTCATATGACCCTCCTTGCGTTGTCGGGCTTTCTCCATGTCTTCGGCGGTCAGCCCCCCCACGGACGAGGGGTCCTGGTGGTAGCCCCTCATCTGCCTGAGAGGCTGCAGACAGTAAAGCTGTCCTAACACCCGCCTGCTCAGACTGGGACTGTAGAGGAAATGCCTGAGGGACACACAGAAACACACCGTGGTCAGAGGCAGACCACTGGAGGTCTCCGGTCTCAGACCCGATTTACTCAGATCCCAAAGAAGGAGGACCAGATGTAAAATGACAACAGGTGCAAACATGGTGGAGACAGCTGTGTTCAAGCGTGGGTTTGGTTTCTGCCGTGGACAGAAAACAAAAACAGAACACGCACACGGTATACATACAGACAAGCCACTGAATTGACATATTGAAGTGGCCTAGTAGTTGACTGCATGTCGTCAACAACTGACTGACTATTTTATCATTTCAAGTAAAAAAAAACAGCTGCATTTAAAAATCAAAACAATGAAACAACTCTGTTGTAAACAAAGTTCTTCATTTTCGAAAAATTTTATTGTGTAGCAGCTGGAGTGTGAGAAGCGTCAGGGTTCGGCTCTCACACACGTTCAGGCGCTCATCGGTGAGCCCGCAACCAATTTGGTTTGAATAATGTTCCAGGTGGAGAAAGCTGCCATATGTGCCATATCACAGCGGTATCGTTCTCTCCTCTCTGTATATGTATGGTCTCTCTCTCTCTTCTCTGTGTGTGTGTGTGTGTTCAGCGATTCGTGTCGCAATGTTAGGATGACTTGCAAGACACGTAACTGGTTTGTGAACACCAAACCAGTGCCGTAAAGGCCAGAAAAGCTGCGCTGATTACAACAGAAACGATCTGACAAATTATAATAACTCTTAATTTATGGGTCATAAGTCCAAGTCCGGATAGAATGGCGTCCAAATCCGGATAGGACAGCGGTCCATCCGTTAGTGTCCTATACTTTAGGCAGTAATTTGTTTATTATATTGATTATTATAATGATGTTCTTGTTGTTCTAACATTAACATTCACACTTTTTATGATCTTTCCCTCAACCTGTTTAAGAAGAACGTAAAGCTAATTTGGATTCTTACTGAGGGGAAACTTCAGAAAGAATCACGATTTCAACTCTCACACTGAAAAATCCATTGAGCTTCGAGGACGCTGATTTGGACTTTTTTTTGTTATTCTCACTTTTCTATTTGTTCTACTCCTATCCTAAAGTACTTTGAATTCTTGTTCTTTGTCTATTTTTTATGTATCTGATAATAGGGCGCCACTCTCAGCCCACTGAGTCTTCCTTGGTTTCGCAAATTAATTCATAATTTTCGAATATCTTGTTTTCGTCTGAGTGCTAAATAAAGAAAACAAAAGAGACCGAGAGATAAGCGAGTCCTTCACATGTGGTCTAGGTTTGTACCTGGGGTCCTGGTGGTAGGATCGGCTCTGTCCAGTGAACTGCTTGCTGGGATCTTTGTAGCCCTCAAACAACGCCTCTTTCACACCGGCGTGCTGATTGGACGCTCCCACCTCACCGCTTCCTGGGTGATTTTCCGTATAGTCCGTCCATTCGTCCCAGACCTCGGAGGATGCTAACTTGCCGTCGTCGGGGGGAAAGTCGTACTCCGACTCTGATGAAGATGTTTGCTGCAGGCCAGACAGCTCCTGAAAACAAACACAGAAAATAATGAAGGGGTCACGCTGACGTTGTTCAGGAGAATTTAAAGGAATTTTCTAACGTTTCTACAGAGAAGACAAACATGAATTTCCCAATTAGGGGAGGAAAAAAAAAAAAAAAGATAAAACCACATAAAAAAACCACATTACCACATTGTGTTCTGAAAAATGACATGTACGTTTGTGGGGGCTACACGTGACCCTAGAGATTGCGTTACTATGGCGACAAACATCAAAAGCAGTGATTGGCCTTGATAACCGCTCATTCTGTGGAATTATAAATCATCAGCAGTTCCTATGTTCAACTTAGTCAGTACTTTTTGAACAATTACGTAACTGAGGCGTCCAAAAAAAAAATTTGGAAAACAGGAAATCTAAATTCCATAACTTCTGCACATCAACTCTGAAACTTACAAAACCCACCTGCATTTTTACCATGGCGGTGCCAATGCCTTGCTCGGCGGCGGACTGGACAGTCTGCACTGCGGCACCCACTGCTTGAAGCCCTAGGACACAAAGACAATTACTTGGAGGTCTTCTCGGTCTGACAGGAAGCCCGCGTTTTCAGAGCGTGAAGCTGAACGTACCTGTCCCAGTGCGTACGGCCTGGGCCTGAGTCTCTGCCACTGCTTGGCTCAGCTTGGCCAGGCCTCGCATCAGTAACACCATATCAGCAGCCATGATGGACTGAAGACAGACACACAGAAGACACATTCAGCCCAGAGAGTCAAGCCCTACCACGCAGACCTGGACAGGCGATCAACGCTTCAGTCAGGAGGGATCAATTTGACTCTGGGACATACAGGAGTTAGGCTAGGAGTTGAAATATTTACAGGGTGTGGGATATAAACATCTGGGCTTGGAATGATTAAGCCCAAGAACGACCTTCAGGCGTTACGGAGCGGTCTAGGAAATAACTCGGGGCAAAGTGTAAAAATTCAAATATGCTGCATTTTCACTCCCAATAAAAATAAACAAAACTCATAAAAGTGGGAAAAAATATCCCATAAAACCCTCGAGAGTAAAGGAGCAGAGAGCTGTGAGACGGATAGTGAGAAAAGGTCCCTCACAAGCACAAAAGGGGAAGCAGGAAAGTCAAACTAACAGCCTGAGCGAAACGAGACAGTTATTCCACAAAGGCTGGCAGCAGACTGAAATTCCTCGGCCGAAGACAGTGGTACGAGCTGAGTCAGCTGAAAAAGACGAGCGTCCACGTGTCACACAGAGTCGACCGGGGTAATGTAGCTGGTGTGATCCTACTCG